>SMSR01008599.1:0-16699 GCA_019453355.1 Ceratina japonica
TTTTTTTATAGGAAATTTCAAATTAATCTCGTATACCGAGGTTCGATTATATCAATTCCGAAGAGAATGAAAGTACCAATATATAGATTCCAATTAACAAGCGTTGAATCCAATTACTCGAACATAAATCTGATAACTACTTCTAAAAGTAGTAATAAGGAAATAAAAAACCATGACCAACGCTGGATTCAGATTGAGATAATTTTTACATTATTTTTTATGGGAAACTTCGGATTAATCTCATATATCGAAGTTCCATCTTATATCAGTTCCAAAGAGAATGAAAGTACCAAAATGCAAATTCCAATTAACATGCTTAAGTCCAATTACTCAAGCATAAATCTGATAACTCTAAAAATAGTGAAGGAACTGAGAAAACATGATCAACGCTGAATTAAGATTGAGATCACCTTTCTAATAAATTACTCGCGAGATGAACAAGATTCAAGAACCAGAAACTCTTTCAGATTCGTGTTCAGGCCGCATTAAGAAGCCCTCGCACACTTATCAGATGATGTTCGAGCATCAGTAAAAACAGGCGGAAGACGAAAAGGCGCGTATGCGAGGTTCGTTGGCGAAAAATTCTCGGCGGGAAGTCGGCCGCGTTCGCGGTTCGCGGTGTCCTTAAAAGGGTTGGACACGGTCCTCGCGCGAGCCGTGACAACGCGCGGCGCGAAGGATGCGGCCATGTAAATAATGGCGCGTAATCGTTACGTTGCGCTTTATATGGGAGATACGCGCTGGTTTCTCGCGCGCGTTGCACATGTGGATTAGAACCGAGTCGCTCTTCGTTGAGAGAGAATAAAAAAGAAAAAAAAAAAGAGGAACGAGTCGTAGCGGCGCGACCATGTCGGCCGTGAAAGTCAAGTTAAAAGGAGCGCTCAGCTGCTCCGCGGCGACGGTTTCTTCCCTTTTCTCCTCGTTTCCTTTTCGCCGATTTTTTTCATCCCGCGAGTCAATCCTATAGTTAATAGCCGGCCGATCTCCGGAAGAAATCGGAGAGATTTCTGAAGCCGTGAGGAAAAAAGCAACAGATGTTTCCGAGCGATTCCGAGCTGATACGCTCGTGCATACCGATATTATCTCACTCGCCTTTAAACAGTCCAATTAGAAGATCAGAAGCGGAGGGAATATCCTTTGGCGCTCAAATTTTCGTTCACTTTCCATCGACTTTCAGACAAATTATTCCTTCTTTATTTTTTTCTTTCTGGGTAAGACAGAAGCGAATGGCCGGGGTCAAAGTAACTGAACACGCGTCCCCTGATATCGGTATGATAATGAATTTTAACTTTCGTTTGGCCCCGAGATAAGGTATCTTTTAATTGCTCTCGATGCGCAACGACGTACATTTAGTGTCCACTAAAAGTACACACTGATACATTTATTGTGTCTAATCCTTCATTCGGAACGCCATAAAACGCCTTGTAAAAAAAATAGCACCTGTCAATGTTTTTCATAGCTTCTGTAATGGAAGTCGAAGGGAAAATCGTGGTGTGTTAACAGCAGTAAACTTCTAAATGAAATTCTAGGTAACCGATTATGCAGCGCGACATGCAAACAGCAGATAATAATTCTAGTAAAAACATGACCCCCGGGAAAATCGTGACGTAAGAATTCGTTATCGTCCGCTGCTGTATCTCGACAGAAGAAACAGAAGTGTACACGAAGCGTTCGCGATCTGCAATCAAACTCCTAGCAAAATTTGTGCGTGCTCACAAAGGGAACGAGAACTCACGATATTTCCTCTTTGCCTTCAGCTTGCAAAAGGGTATCCTTTTCATGATGAACTTCTTCACTCCCATTTTGACACTTGTTCACTGCACTTAAAAAATTGAAATCGATTTAACAAAACGTAACACTTATTCACGATAAACGAAGTAAATCATCTGGCAGTCTTCAATTTCGCGCGCAAAGTCGCTTCAATTGGTTCAATTATTTTCTGTCACATCAGGAATTAGAAGAGAACTTCTTCTTTGGCAGAATTGTCTCTCCTTCGTCGTACGTCGTTATACGACGTCGAAAGTTTCGTTCGTTCGTTGGCCCATCGGTTCGATCGACGGATCGATGAATCCGTTCGGAAATCGTGATAAATCCTCAATGGCCCGGAAACGGCAGAGAGCGATCGGTAGTCGTCGATCGGGGCCGAGGCACGATTGCGTGCCGTGTCGCCGTGTGCCCGTCGTTACTTTTTCGAGCATTCGTGCCGCGATCTGTTTCTCCGCGGCCACTGTTTGCGTTTGACTGTGACGCCGAACTCTGGGCTATAGCCAACCAGGACTACTGGCGATGAGGTGAATGGAGAGGGCAAGTGTGCCTCTTCCCTGCTGTTCTTTGCCCACCGTCGCTCTGCTCTACACGACGTATAGCCGTTGTTGTATATACGTTAGAACGCCCGTCAATTTCTTAATCGCCAAGGAAAACCCACTTCACCCTCGGCCATTAGCATGTGCACTGGCAGACTTTCATTTTGGACGCTCGTAACGCGACTTCGATGACTATCTTATCTCCAAGAACTTCGGTCCTAATCCGATCTTTTGTTGCTGTCGTTTCATTGAAACTGTTGGGAAAATATTTCTTATCTTGCGTTGCACAACGATGATTGGACACGAAACAATCCTAATGTTGTTTTAGAAAGTTTTTGTATCTCATTTCCATTTTACCTTCGATTTTCTATTGTATACAAAATTAATGTGTGTACATGTGTATATACTTTGTATCATTTTATATATACATGTGATGTGTATATATCAAAATATGGCAAAACTTAGAAATAACAAATTTCTTTGTTCGTTTGATTTACGGGAATGATGAAAAATTGTTCCTGTCAGCAGTGAATCTGAGGTCGAGCGTGTCGAGCATCTTAAATGCTAATACATCTTATGACAGATACCGTTACCTGGGCACGTCGTATTTTGGGGTCCACTACCTGCGACGGGCCTTGGTCCAGCAATAATGCCCAAAGTACGACGGGAACCACTAGTAGGTATCTCAGAATTTAGAGTTTTAGGCGGACGTTCTGGCAATAAAAACTACAGACGGCAAGGTTACTATGAAATACAATTTTCTTATGTCTGCTTTTAACTGAACAATGGAATGTCAGAAAAAATTTTTGTAGTCGTAAATTTTAGCTTGGTTTGGCTTTTAGAATTGCCCATTAAAATTGGTCTTGACTTGTTTTCGCTCTTAGAACCGGTCCTTAAAATTTATCTTGGCTTTTGCTTTATTTTGGGTTCTGGAATCGCCCCTTAAAATTTATCTTGAATTTCGTCTTATTTCGGCTTGTAGAATCGCCTCTCAAAATTTGTCTTAAATACCGATTTCTCGAATTGGCCCTTAAAATTTGTACCACCATTAATCGAGTTACATAAAATACGCCAGTCGATTAAAAACTCGGTCGGCACTTTCCCGTGTCACCTGTTTCTCCGTGTCGCATCGTTATCATCGCGTCCCATCAATCGTCGACGTTTAAATGCTCGATTTTAGAGCTCGCTTTTATGGGAAACAGTTGCAGCAGTTGCGTGCACGCTTAGGCAGGTGCAGTCACCGCCATATGCGACCACCTTGCTCCGACAAGGTCTTGCACGAAAATGGTTTAGCGTTCCCGATGCACGTCATACCATCGAAACGGAGTTAAATGGAGTGACCCCGCTAGTTCGTCGGCTGCACGGCACGTACCGAAGTCTGGCATGAAGAGCCAAGCAATTTCTCTCTGTTCTTCGATTGCCTGGGTCCGAACCCAGGGACGCTTTTCCGATATTGAACGCGTGTATTTTCGTACGTGGAATCGCGGCCTCGACGAATCGGTGTCACGCGTTTATGTACGAACGGGTTATTTCCGTGCGGGTTAAGCGATTTTTGGCAGCCAGCCTCTTTTCTTCACAAACAAATCGATCAAAGATAAATAAGAAAACTTTACTTTACGTTATCCAGTATATAAAGATTTATGTTTGGTGTATGTACACTGGTTCGATAGAAATGAAAGGAAATCGAACAGGATGCTGCTGAACGTTCTTGTAAAACGCAATTACTATCTCCAACGCGCGCTTCCAATATTTCCGTCACGCAACAGCAAAATTACGAGGATCACGGAATACTCCATTGTTCGTTCTTTTACTTTCTAAGCCTTCCAGCAACGTTTCGTGTACATTGCACTTTCTGACCGCTTACATGAAATTTCGGTTACGCGCGACTCAGCTAATATTTATGGTACTCGATGAGTTGAACTTCTCTTCTAGATACTTATTGTTTCACGAGATTCGCGCGACGAAGCTACCAAATGAAGCGTGCTAATCGTATTCGATGCACTTTCACGAGAAGTCGTCTGTCTCGAAGTTGTAGGTAAAAGTCAAGCTCTATTAGTCTAATGGGACTGCATTTTTTTTTAGTAATGATAATCGTTTATATAAAACTAGTTTACTATTCTACAAAAGAAGAAGACGTTTCAGGATGATATATAGACCGTAAAGCTGAATCATTTGTATATTTAAGACGACCATAAAGTGATTGTAGTTCTTGTCCGGACTTTCAAATAATTTTTCACCGATCGAATAAGAACCAATCGCTACAATTTAAGAAGATCTGTTCAAGTCACAATTCCTACTTACTGGCTTATTTTTCTACAATTCTAAAGTCTATAATGTTTGTTTAATTTTTAAGTGATTAGGGATTCCTATTTTTAATTATTTTTAAATCTGGGATTTTTATTTAAATTTAAGCCATATAAAAATTTGTATATAGATATTTAGTTTTTTATAATTCTAAGGTACTACATACAATTATATAAAAATACGTCAGTGAATAGACATTATGACGTCAACAAAAATTGGGTTAGTAATTAAGTGATTGCGGACTTTATATAAGAAATTCATCGATAAAGCCTACAATCATGTAGTTGCCAACCCAATACTTTACTTTTAATCACGAAAACTCAATGACTCATTTCAATCCTTTACAGAACGCATCAATCCCTTATTAAAAAACCACTGTACTTATAATACAAAAGGTCAAAGTTCAACGAAACGAGTGGAAGAGAAAAAGTTCGCGTGGGACGAAGGGCACGCAACAGAAGAAAGAAAGGAAGAAAGAAAGCATATCACGCATAATAGTTATCGCATTCCGATTTGCTGGCGTGCAGATCCGACTGTCCGCCGCGGAAACCGAATGACGGTCGAGCAAATCGGCGGGTGGACGGACGTCGAGCGCGCGGTGTACAACGCGGGACGTTAAACGCAACAACGTGGGGTGTAACACAGGTGCCGTTTTCAGTGCAACCGTCGCGACGCGTCGGGAAGCACGAGCCACCGGAAGCAGATGGTTCCAGCCACGCACCGGCGAGTTCCCCATGATGTTCGCGCTCGCCCGAAGAAGAAACGTCCGTGGCTAGGTATATATCTTTAAGCCCCGATTTACGGCTCGGCCGGTCCCGCGATTTATTCGCCGCGGAAACTGTATCGAACAACCGTTCCTCGCGATTACTTTAGCTCAACGGTGTAACCGGACTCCCGCTGGTAACGTTATGCCCCGCGTTACAGATTTTTATTAGGCTAATAATATTCTCCCGGAACGGAGAACGTCGACGGCTCGATCCTTCCACAATCGTTTTTGTTCTTTTCTAATTACTTAGAAATATATTATTGGGTTGTTCGGAAGTTGTCACAAAGTGGAGCAAAAGTCATAGTTACTACGCGTTTTGGACTTTAACTAATATTATTCCAAAGAGTGATTGTTCTGAATAGAATAAGGACCAGGGCAGCATGCAATGTATCTTAAAGTAGACATCAAGAAGAATTTTGTCTTGATTCTTCGAGAGGTAAGCATTTAAAATTGAATGGCATAAATTTTACACTATTTTTAGGGAGACACTCTGCAAGTTCCACGAGAGATGAAGAAAGACAAAGTAGCACGCGTATTATTCAATAAATTAATAAAAGTATATCAAAATTTACATTCGCAAATTTACATTCGAAATTTTCTATAAAGATCGGCATGAACTTTCCGAACCCAATGGGTATTAGGTGTGATAATGGATTCATATATGAGACTATGAAACTTATAATTAGTATAAAAGTAGCGGGATGAGTGTTCGGATGACAAAGAGTGACTGTCTGGTTCCCATCAGTCGATTTATCAGGGAATGTGATCAAAGGGAGAAACGATCTCGTTTCCAGAAGCTTCCATTGTCTGGCGACCGATAAGACAGGAAACGGGAGCAGGATCTTGTTGGCTTGCGAAACGTGAGAATCCTCCTGCGAACGAACAGGTCGTCGGCTCGGGATAGAGTTCGCGGTTTCGTGAGAAACGACGCGGTCGTCGCGTTTCGTCAACCGAAACGTCAACCCCCGGTCTCTTCCATACAATGAGAGTGAAAACCGTGCGAAGTCGCGTCGCTTGGCGGCACGATGAACCGGGGACCAGTGAAATCGTCCCCGCGATCGTGTTTAATGAGAGTAATCCGAGGTGTCCTTAAGTGACGAGACGTTGCTTTTTCATCGCGGCTGATTTAATGCAGTTTCTAATAGAAATTCGTTATAAAATTCTAGTAGAGAGTTCTAATAAGAAAGTTGACTAGAGATTTGCATGCGTGCACTACCGAAAACGTTACATGTTTATAATGAGCTGTATCTGATTAAAGTTGTATGAACCCTTTCATGAAAACGACAAATCATGGAAATTTTAATAGGTACTGGATATTACATTAATAAAATACCGAATAGAATTTTAGACATTTTATGAGCCTATTAAAAAAGTTATTACATCTTGAGTTCTTACGTCGTCGCATCTTATGAATGACAAAATTTTGAATTTTTGCTTTTTGATCCTAGCAAAACCCTTGACAAAATCGCAGAGAAATAAAAATCTTTCTTTTCTCGGAATTTCGAAAAATGCTTTGAATAAAAGTTTGTAACTTTTGGCAAAGATCTTACAGCTCATGCAACCTTAATTAATTAGGACCATTGTACAGTTAAAAAACCCTGTAAATTTGCACTACATTTTCCCTTCCTGGTCGAAACAACCGAAAAAGCAGGAAACGAAGCGCGCGTTTCGTCGGCACGAGGAAATACGCGACGGGGCTATCTATACATATGCAACGAAGAGAAATTTTCATATTCCATCGCTGCATTCCAAACTGGTTATAATTATCCGGCGCGTTGTTGCGTTATAATTTCGAGTGTGTCGTAATCACGAATCGTTAAGCCCGGCCAGACTGCGAGGGAGGTNGGGCTATCTATACATATGCAACGAAGAGAAATTTTCATATTCCATCGCTGCATTCCAAACTGGTTATAATTATCCGGCGCGTTGTTGCGTTATAATTTCGAGTGTGTCGTAATCACGAATCGTTAAGCCCGGCCAGACTGCGAGGGAGGTACACGTATCGTTTTAGTGCTAATAGAATCTCCGTGCGGGCAATTTTTCCAGGCTTCATTTTCTTCCTAATTCACTTATGGCCTCATCGTTTGTTTTCCTTCGTTTGTTTCGTGCTCGCCCGTTAAAAGCATATTAATTTTGCGTTTGGGAAACCTCGAGAGGTGATTACGGTTGAAGGGAACTCGTTAAGCGAGGCCCACGCGTTTGTTTAGTCAGCGTGCGCTGAGCGTTTCGGTGAAGGCGGCGTCTCAAAAGTGAAGGAAGCCATTTCTCTTTACGGCATTATTGTGTAGCAGGTCATTAGGCCATAGAGAATCCAAAGATGGCCGAGCGGATTCAGCGCGAGGAAATCAAATGTGCGTGAAATTATTGGATTTCTTTCCCCCGTTCCTTATGGTTTTTACTTATTTCTTTGTTCTTTCACTTCGCTCGGATTAATCTTTAGTTGCGGCTAATTCGACGGTTTTTCTATGAAAGAATTAACCTGTCTTTCCTTGAAATCTTTTAAACGACTCGCTTTCACGGCGAAGGAAATTTTAACATTGAAAAAGAAAATTAAAGCAACAATTGAACTAAAAAAGTAGGAAATGACTCAATGGCCATGACGGGCTCAACGCGAACAAGGACGAGAATGAAATAAGCGTGTGAAAAGGGATTAAATGAAAGCATAATAAACGATAAATATAACTGACCGTTCTCGGAGCGTTCCTGCCTATCGGAAATGCCGGTAGACCTCGAGGATCGTTTCAGGGTCGCCTCGAAGTCGCCCACGACGTCGCTGAGGTCGAGGGCCGGCGAATCTTGCACGTATCCTCGTTGCTTGTCGTTGCTCGACCTCCGCAAAGTCGAGAGGCCGTTCGGCGTCGCAGGTTCCTGCGGTATTTTCGGCAGTTCGGCCTCTATTCCGACCAGGGCTGGACTCACCTAAGAATTAAAAATACCAGAGAATTTAAGAACGCGACCTTCGCCAGCTGTCGATCTCCGACGCTGTCAATCATGCCCACGTCTTTTATTAGAACGGTAAATCCTCTATTGTGGAATTCCACCCTTTCACAGGGCAAGAGATTAACCCTTTCGCGACGACACGATCGACCATACTTTGCTGAATTTTTATGAGTCTTGTACGATTATTATTAGTAGAGTTAAAAGTTGTATTAAAGAAATGTCACTGTCTTGATTTTTTATATTTTGCAAGTAATTGTAAATCATTAATTTTAAATAAATGATTGCACTATGTAGACGGCGTCAATCTTTATAAGCCAACAACGCCTCGTTGTGAAAGGATTAAAAGATGTAGAAACAATTGCAGAAATATTCTCAAGCACATTTTAACGTGGATAAAAATCGCATTGAAGAATGAGAATTAATTAATAACTCGATTCTTCTGATTTAGGACTCGGATAAAGAACAGTGGAATGAAGGTATCAATTACCAGGCCAAGTAGAACTTCCATGGACTGGCATTGCCTCCGACGTTCCCTCTTCTTGCGCCTCTCGATGCTAGACCTGTCGCCGGCACTTCCTGCCGCCACTGCTTCGCAGTATCGCACGAAGTCCAAGTCGATGTGGTAGCCATAAGGGCAGCAGAGGCACTTCGAGCCCCTAGAACCGGAAACGTAGGCCTGCGTCCCCACTATTAGGAGAAAATGCAAATTCATTTTAAATTACGTTCATCCCTTGTCTTATATCTGAGATTTACAGATACACAAATTATATTTCTGTGTTTTATTAAAGATAGAATTCATCGATAAGCGAATAAATTAAGACAGGATCTGTTACTTGAATTCTCCCGGGGAATCAGAGCATGAAGTTTTAACGCCGTTTCATCGATTGTAATTAAAAACCAGCGGTCGAACTACGGTCGAGTAAGTCTGGCCGATCGGGCCGATCTTTCAAGACTGAAACGTCGAACGGGGTCTTCGACGCATTGAATTTAGGCTCGAAGTTATAGCCGTTTCTCGCCCTTGGCACTCACCACTCAAGTATGTCCCAACGATCCACGTTCCTTAGATATAATGTTATGTACAAATTTTATAAATTTTATATTTTGAGCCTGAAAGAGAAGTGTGAAACACAGAAAGAAAGATAGATAGTGAGAATATTCGTAACTTAAGAACGTTAAACTCATAGAATTTGTACATAATATAATATATATGTATGTAAAGAACGCGGAATAGTGGGACACACTTGAGTGCTGATTGTGAGTGCTAAGGGCGAGAAACGACTATAACTTCGAGCCTTAGACTAAGCCCGATTAGTGGTGGGCACCATCGACTAAAAACTATCGATTCAGTTGATAGTAACCAATGATATTTTTAGTCGACTGATTTTTTTATTTAACGACTACATCGAACTAACTTCAGCCTTCTAAATAGTCGATAGTATGATCGGATTAATTACTAAATAGTCAACGGTTGAAAGTAGTCGATAGTGCCCGTCACTAGAACGGGGTCTTCGACGCACTGAATTTAGAATCAAGCTCGACCCTGAAGTAGCCCGCGAAGGAGCTGCCTTTCTTCGATCGGCCCGGCAGAAAGTATCTATCTTTGGGTAGAATCGATCGCGGTTCATCCCGCGGGGCTGATTGTTCGAGGGTAACGACCGCCGCTCGGCGTAAACCGAAATACATATGTTGTAACCATTGGCGGCTATCCAGAGTCACGGTAATAATAATCCGGCGAGGTTCGTTAGCCGAGAAATCCTCGCGGGTATCCCCCATTTACGTGTCACACCCGACCGTTCGCGCTATCGCCACGTACACACCGTAATGAATTAATGAACTCCGCTCGCGAAGCTACGCGATCTTGTAAACATACTTCCTTCTCTTAGTTACGTGCCGAAGTATCAACTAGCTCCGTCATTAATTCTATCCAATTTTAATCGCGGCCTCAACATAAATATAGGATGAAGCTAACGGTATGGAAGCTTCGCGTACAGCGGAAAATAATTATAGCGGATACAGTCGCTTCGTTACTCGCTTCGTTTATTCGGGAATTAATTTTCCCGGTTTAAACACAGTTTTTTTGTTATAAAAGAAAATAACTGCTGGATCAGACTTTTGGTAATTTCGAGGAAGTTTTATGTTAATAAAAATATTCTTACCGTTTCCGTTGAAAACGCGGGCCGAGGGTACGACGGTCAAAGCCATATTTTATCAGTCGTTTCAGCACCGGTCAGAGGACGACATCCCTACCCTTTCTGAAAGTAAAAAAAAAACAGTTAATTTCATTAACCTTTCTTGACGAGCGTAAAGGATTTACGAAGAGAATCTAATAAAATGAAATGAAAGACAATGAGGGGAAGAGAGAAACGCGCGCTTATTGCAATCGACTGGAGTCGGATTTATTACGCAGCGGCGTTGGCTATTGTTCTCCTTTCAGAGGAGATTCCCAAGAAACGTGTAATTTCATTCGCTCCTCGTTGCACGTCCCATCTGTTGATACAATCACGTCAAACGAAGAAATCTCTTTCCGCAACGGGGTTCCCTAATCTAAATCGCCGTGGACTTCGAGGCGGTGTGCGTGCCATCAATTAATTTCCAGGAATTTCAATTTGCACCCTCTAATTGCCGGAAAAAGAGATCAAAGAGTTGCGAGATGGACTAAAGACTCTCTTTGTGCTGAATCTTGCGCTAATTACTCTAACGAAGTTTTAATGAGGAAATTAAAAAGAAAATCGACGATATCATACGGCTCGGAAAGATAATAAACGCGCGACTGGGTGTTTGTTGTATTAAGAGGGTAGTGACGTTAATAGGAGGAGTGCAGGCGTGTTCTGTTTCATGGTGTGCTTTCGCCATGATTTTCGCGAGCTTTAGGCGTCCCGTGGCTAATTCGGTATCCCGGATTTCTGGTCTGACGGCAACACGTTCTCTTGGCTTCTCGTCGACTCCGGATTTTAATTGTTCCACGCTCGCCTCGTTTTTACTATCGTCTCTGGCGAAGATGATTCGCTCGACTTTCGAGCCTCCGCAGACAATTTCTCTTCTAATTATTATCTTTAACGTATATTTAAGTGACGATCAAAGGAAAATGTCACAGTGTTATCTTATGTTAAAAAAATAAAAGCTCGTTTTCTTCATTTTCATTGTATTTTAAAATCTCGTATTCTCTCCTGTCATTTCTAGAAGAGGAACAGAGCTTTTCGCCTTTTTGGTAGATTTAAGGGTTGATTTGACGTGGTACTCAATCTGGGTGTTTTCTAGACTATGTTTGGGGTAGTTGCTCTCTGGAAATTCTCGGAAATCTTGTTTATTAGTTGAAACTCAGAACAGATACGTAGGCCCGCAAGGTTGTTTGAGTAATATTACAACTATCAAATTTTTAATTTTGTATTTTGTAATAGAAGTCTATATTTAAAAATTATGTCAGTTCCCTGATCAATTTCGAGTGTTTCGAAATTTACAAGGCTTTTTTTAATGGGCTGGGAAGCTTCTTCACGGTACGTGATACACATTACCAAGGAATTACATAGTTCTAATTAAGATTCGCGTCATGATCGCATTTCTTTCAGCCGAAGGACTCTCGTTGGAATAAGGGACCCAATGACGTGTTTCCTGCTTTCCCCGATCGATCGACCCGCGGCATCTCATTAATTTTCAATAAGACACCGTGTCCGTCATATTCGAAGCACGATAATCATGATAAAATGTTATTATCGATTATTTGTCATGCGAGACCGTACTCCAGGACGAGAAAAGGGAACGAACGAGTTTTCTAACGCGGAGGAAAATTCCGGTTTTCTTAAGAGAGAGACCGGTATTCTTCTCACGGGTGAGCTCTTCTTACTTCTTCGAGGCGAAGAGCTCGCGAAATGGAAACTTGCGGCTCGTTGCGTATAGAGATTGATGCAACCAGACGTTGCCTTCGATTTTTAACCGTACGTTTATGCGTAGATAAAACGTCAAGGCTGGAATTTGAGAACGCGTAACCCAGTCTCTTATCAGAAACTAAAAATTGATTCGGGAGTGTTTCATAAAATTCGATATTGATTTCGACATTTTTCTTCCAGAATTCTTGCAAAACATTAGAAACATAAATCAAATTGTTTCTTTGATGCCGTATACATCATCAATATTAAATCATTTCATTAACTTCGATGTTTTTAGAAATGTGATTTCACAATTCATGAATAAGTAACACTAATTTTACCAAGCGGTATGAAAAGATCTCTGAAATTATCGCCTGAAATTATTTTCATTTAATCGGTTTCCCTTGATTTAATTAATTAATTTGACAACCAGTATACACAGAAGTCAAAAATTTAATTGAGGAAAGAATATTAAACTAATGATAATAATTTTAAGCAAAAATTTCAGGTCTTTTTTGACACTGGTAGAAATATTATTAATTCTATCGATAAACTGCGAATTGTCTATCCTTGGCAACTAGTTTGACTGAGTAAATGCAAACCTGAAGAGAAGTGAGACCTCATATAAAAGATAATCTCTGTAGATCAATCTGACGCACAGCGTGGCAACATTTTGTTCACACAGTTCAATAAATAGTCCTGTCACGATGACACTCGAGATTAGGTGTACTACTGTGACATTTTGAACTAACAAACCGTTATCTGAGAACTTCCATGTAAAATGTCGTTGATAAATGAAAACAAGCCGTGAATGTTTACGATTGAAGCGATACAAGATGAGCCCGCGTCGAATTTCGGTTCCCGGTGGGAGGAAAACGAGACTCTCTCTCACCCGAACCCTTTCGAGGGGAGGACGCGTCGAAATTCAAGCCACGATCGCGACGTGCGTGAGCGTGCAACGTCAATTTCCCGACTACTAGCGATTGATCGTTCGCGCTCTGGCTCGCTGACACTTCGCCGCTGTTATCTCTCCATTGTTGGTAATTTACCTGATAAAATACATTATCGTGCATGTGTGCACGTCTCTGATTAACGCACATCACCGTAGTCGTCGCTTTTATCCGGAATTGGTTCGATGACTAAAGAACAGCAGCTAGACGCAATTATACAACTTATTCATTTTATTTCTATTTTTTTTTTATAGAGATTTAACATCAAACTGCCGGATGTTATATAGCCTGATAGCTATTGGATTCGCAACTAAATGATTGCAGGTTTTGTTTATGAATTTTTTATATAAAATCCGCCATCACTTAGTTATCAACTTAATATTTTGCTTGAAATGTTAATGAATATTAGAATTGCAGTTTAAAAAAATAAAAGATTATAGATTTTTGTATTATATTTAGCATAGACGCCCTTACTTTTAATTCTTTTGTATGATACTTCGCATGAACTCGACAATTTAACCATTTTTCAATATTCTGTATATAATTACATTCTACGCAAGAAGGTGCATAACTTTTGTTTGAAACATTTTTTCTTATCGTCAATAGTTAACGAGTTATTGACAAAAAATTCCTAGTAGTATCTAATTCGTTTTTGGTTTCAAAATTTGGAATATGTGCATGATTATAGCTCATGTGGATTTTTTAAATTAAAGATTCGAGAGAGGAAGGAATTACTTTTTGTATACATTTTATAATTCTATTAAAATGGTTTAGGAAAAAAGTTATTTAAGTTTTTCTATATGTACAGGTAGCTCAAATGATTTTGGGCTAATTTCAATAGCACATCGTTCCACGACTGGTCCAAAGTCGTTTGAGGTAAAACAATAAAATCGTAAATGAGTCAACTTGACTCACTCCAGCAACTTGGAACTAATCCTACAGATTTCTAAACATTTCATTATAGTAGTACAGAATCTATTCTCTATTTACTATGAAGATAATGCCTAATCTGGCTTACATTTCATCAAACCGAGCTGGTAGTTTCTAAAACTACACGAACCTTCCCACCGAATGACGGAAAGACGTGGCATGCAACATTGTTCATCGGCACGAAATGACAAAGGGTCAACTGGCAGGCGACTCACGTATGCGGCACAGGGAGAAGACGGGCCCCTCGATGAATGGGAATTAAGCGTGGAACCGTGGCCCAATTCAGGAAAACGTAACGTGACTACATATAGAACTGATTATCGAACTTTCAGTAAAAAAGTCGCGAAATCGGGAAAGTACGCAACGGTGTCCTCCGTTAAATGGATCGATAACGGTTTAACTGATAACGCGATTAGGTGATACGCGTATACGCCCGCGAAGCCTGCTCAGCTCGGTATCGCATTTGCCGTTTCATTATTGAGTATCGAACACGGTGATTGTTACAGCAGTTCGTTCGCCGTTTTATTCACGGCCTCGCAGCTCGAAAGGCGGCGTAGGTGGCGTTCGTTCTTAGAATACACACAGTGTTTGAATAAATCAATTGCGACAATTGTTCGATGCGAATCGAACCTGATGGGAAATAATGTTTGTCCAACCTAGAACGGTGTTGATACAGAATAATGCACGTCGGATACTGTTGATATAAAGTCGATCCTTGAACTCTTTACCACGTCAAGTCGACCACTTCAGAATTTAATAATGGATCGGCTGAGTGCACGATTAAAATTCTTAAGCAAACTTAATCGACTTTTTAATTTAACATCAACTTCGTTCGGTTGTAATAATATTATAAAATAACGCGTGGGTGTATTTCAGGGAGAATTAAAGGGACGCGGACAAGCAATTCGTTTTCTCTTCCGCCGCTTAATTTCCTCTCGGCTCGCGACTCATTCGTTCCTCTCTCCATATTTTTTCTCCACCTCTTCAAAGGGTAACATCTAACCCCGGCGTATCACGGTCAGATAGTAATGAGCGCCCCGACCACGCTCGAGTGTATAAATAGGTAAGATAAAAAGTCGGTGTGGGTTACGGTCAAAGCGACGAATATGACATGGTAAAGGGTGCATCTTCTGATGGAGCTTAAACACCAGGTCCCACGAGACAGAAGGAAAAGGAAGACTGGAGGAAGTGTGCTCTCAAACTTCCGTGGTAAATCATGCACCCGACCTCTGACCTTCATATCTTCCTCTCTTCCTTCTTCTTCAGGTTAAATCGTTATTCTGAAGGAAACTTGTGGCAAATTCTCATTTCGCTTTCTCGATTTTCATATCTTATTTCGTGTTGAACCGAAGATACGTAGAATTCTGAGAAGACGGCGTGTACAGCATACACACCCGTTGTTTGTTGAGCAAACAGGAGGACAACGTTTAGTTTGGTCGACGGGTGTGCAAGGGGGAATGAATTGGTCGTAAAGCGGAGGCGGTTCAAAGTTCTGTCCGAGATCCGCGAATCGTAAATTTTATTTACACGCCTCGTAAGCGCCACTTCATTCAGATGTCCGTCGTCTTTAAATAAAGGAGCTGTGAGAATCGGTGCAAAGGCAAACTCCAAAGGTCGACATTTTCTTCGCTTCCAGATTCTATTTAAGCATCCGCTTCAACGGCCCGCAAAAATCCATTAAAACGTGAAACGTCGTACATGCTATTACAATATAATTGATTTTAGAACTACCGATTTTTTTGTGCACGTCTTCATTCGAACCCAGTTATTTTTACTGGCTTGGTGGTTTTAGTGTTAAAAAACCAGTTTAATTTACTTTTAATTTTCATCAATCAATTTATGTTTCATAACGTCGATTTAATGATAAGAATTTTAGATAGAGGTTTAGAATTAACATATAAATAAAACGGAATTTAATGCGTCCGAAAAATACTACTTAAATTATATTACTAATTAATAATAATTAAGTTCTTGGCGTCTCGGAGACGTCAAAGTCCACAATGGCACCTGAAATTAATGACCTGTCTCCCACATGTCATCTGGGAGTTAACTAAATATTTCTCGTCTTAATGAAATGCGAGTTTTATGATTATATATTATACAAACACGTAGTATACACGTAGCGTTAGGATTTTTCTGAATGAACGCAGGACGAAAATACCGCGCGGAGCCGGATGACGACGAAAACTGTCACGTATTTTTGTCATCCGCTTGGTCGTCCTCTGTCGCCTCATCTTTCTGCCTCTTTTCGAGTCCCGGTATAAAAACCGGAAATGCTTTTTGCCCGTTGACAGAAAACATAAGCGAATATGCTAAAGAGGAACGAACTCCGATTAGCCCAACGAAGTGCGATCATCTCTCCACGCAGTAATTCCTCTGACTAATTATGGCCAAGAAAGAGTGTCTGGTTAACTTCCCTAATTAGCTATTTCGTTGCTACGTAGTAGTTATTAAATTTTTGAAGTAGTATAAAAATTTTTTCGAAATGTACAAATGAGGTAAAATTTTGATAAAAAATTCTATTCCTGTTTATAGTATTTTGGATAGCCTAAAATATCAATAAAGAATTCTAATTCTGTTCACTTGAATGACTTGAATAGTTCACATTATTTTTTCATACGAAGTTTTATGTAATACGAAATA
>SMSR01008602.1:0-19481 GCA_019453355.1 Ceratina japonica
TGCATTATTCTATTGTGTACACAATTGTATCATCGCTTAACGAGATATGATAATGTTTGTAGAAAAATGGTATCATGTCTCACATGCATTATTGTACATACATGTGCACGTGCTTGTGAGTATGTATGCGTACATATGTACAAGCGTATCATCACATATGTTACGTCACATGACAGTATGATGATATAGCACGTAGCTACATCGAACAGCTGTAGAATTGAAACAATACCTCATTTTATCGATAGATTTATTTATTTAGTTGAAACTACGTTGATGTCTGCTTTCTCCTCGCTTTTTCTCAGTCGCTTTCGATTATTCCTCGAATCGGAACACGTCGCAATCAAATTTCTAACGAAACGCCTCATTACGGGACAACATAAGTACCTATATAGACGGAAAGGGACGAAGTAACGCGTACTTCCGGCCGGGCCGCCGTTGAAAACCGGAAGTGGACGTCAACAATGACATTCCTCCGCTCGATCCCGTTCGAACGATCCTTAACTTTCAAATGTCACTTAATGCCACGACTTCCCCGCGATAACGCAAATACTGCGCTTATTTTTTCATCGACATTTTTTATTCATAAACTCTACCCCGCCTAACCTCGTTAGAGAAAGAACATCCTTCCATGACTCTTTTCCAATTCACCGAAGCACCTAATCATTCAGGTTATTCCAAATCAATTTATTCGTTTCCGATTTCCACGAATTTTCATTTCGCATTATTTTTATTCGACCCAAATTGCATACTTAATTGCGATTGACAGAAATAAAAAGAACAAGTCTCAAATTTCTGTCCTAATTTTTATTTTTTGGTATTTTATGACAAAATGTCTGGCATACATTTTTTCTCGTTATTTATGTCTCGTTTAATATTTCGTGTAAAAATATTCTACTGAAGTAATGAACGACGAGTTTGAAGATGAGTTTAAACATTTTGATGTGTGACATTAAAACGAGGATACCTGTTACTTGTAGCAACATTGAAATATTAAAAGGATTGTCATTTACGTGTACTTTACATCGTCTATGCACGCTATATCTATGTACTTATACAACCTGAGTCTATAAGAAATGTCATCAGAAATAACGTGATATTCATTGATTTTACTGCAGACTGTAGAGTCTCACGATTTGCTAAAATACAAGAATGAATTCACTCACCGAACTCCCAGCAATGGAAAATTCATACCAAGTGTCTTCTCGCAAAATCATTGAAATTAAGCAAATATTACTGTTTCATTAAAATGAAAATGTACAAAAGTCTAATTGATACTATTTAACTAATGAGAATCCACAAGAGTTTAATTAATACTGTTTAATAATAAAAATCCACAAGAGTCTAATTAACACTATTTAATAATAAAAATCCACAAGAATCTAATTAACACTATTTAATAATAAAAATCGACAAAAACCTAATTAATATTATTACCCAGAATGAAAATTTGAGATCGTCTCCAACTATAGCAATTAACCATTAAGAAGATTAGCCTGCACGTACGGATGCACAGATATGGTAACAATTTGAGGTCCGTTATCGTTTTAAAAACCTTCACCGAGCATTGTGTCGCTCGGACTGTTTTTGATTAGGCTCGCGGCGAGTTTCCTCGGATTAGACGCGCGTGCCCGAACCGGTTTTTTCGTCAAATTCTTGATTACGTGTTTGACAGATACATCGGCCAGTTAACCGCTTTTACCAGCTCGCTTCTAACGTTCCACTCGACGCGCTTGTGATGAGACGTCGATTAGCCGTCCCGTTATTGAAACATTCGATTACGTCAAACGCAAACTTCGTATTGATATTATATGAGCTTTATTCTTTTCATAAAAAAAAAAATATGTTTAGCCAATTGACGTATTTTTTATAAGAATTTGTAAAGTTCTTCAATCTGCATGCAATGAAATAATCAAAGATGACTATAAAACAGTGTGAATTAAGTTTTTACCTAAATTTCGAGTAAAACTTACTATAGACCGTTGGCCGGTTGGTATTAAATTGAGGGACGATGATGTTTCGCAGAAAAATGAAATATGAAAACGGTGGCGAAGGTGAAAGGATGCCGAGAGGCGAACGAGCGTCGATTAGCGGAAGTTTTAGCGGCGTGGCGGGGCGGCAAAGAAAGGGAATTTCGAGGAAGCCGGTAAAAAGTCTCGTCAATGGGGGAAGGAAAGAGAAGGCAGAAAGAGAAACGCGAGACGCGTTAAAAAGGAAGGCAGCGGCGCGCGGAGTGTGTATAAGTTAGCAGCGCATCGCGTGCATTTCTCGCCGGGTTGCGTGCAATCGCGTGCATCTGCGTGCATGTACGCACTCACGCAGGCCGCGGCACTTGTCGCGCACGCACATCCCCTACGCCTCGCCTCTCTTTACACCTTCAAACCCTGTCTCTCCGGCTCGGGCTTAACAATAAACACGAGTCTAAAGACCCAAACTGCGTACGCGTGTTGCGAAAACGCGAGATACTTTTTTTTTTGCCTATTAAACGATATTTTTAGAAACGGAAGGATAAATCCTGCGCCTCTAGATTTATCTCAGGAACACGAATATGAAAAGCCCATTAAAAACACGAACGAGTACGAAATTGTGTCACGAAACTTTGACAATAAAAGACACAATTTATATTAGAAATAAAACAATTTTTCCATCTAAGATTTTCGTAATGATTCCACCTATTTACTGCATTTTAACTTGAACTTTGGGAAACACGCGCAACAATGACGCGACGACACGCGACGATGATTTACGACTTGACTTGGGATTGTATTTAACACGTATAGAAGTAACTACGTCTATGCGAGGAATACTAAGATTAGGAGTAAGAGAAACATTGTGCGAAAGTAAGAAGTGACACAGAAAAGTTCCTATCGAGATTTTATTTAACGTGATACTCTACAACATTTATTATTCATAAAAATTGTTCACGGATTAGACTGTCGTATCTTAATATGCACAGATATACTTCTTAATTTCGTTTCATAAAAGATTTACTATTCGCAAAAATTGTTAGAAGTCGCATTTTTTAAATCCCAGCAGAATTTGCGATATCCTAAGCATCAGAGTCAATGTTCCCTTGTTTCTTTATACAATTTTTCGTAAAAGATTTACTATTCGCAAAAATTGTTAGAAGTCGCACTTTTTAAATCCCAGAAGCATTTGCGACACTCCAAGCATCAGAGTCAATGTTTCCTTAATTTTTTTATACAATTCTTTAAAGATTTGTTTTTTAACGATTGATATCGAGATTCGAGGAGGTAAGAAGCAGCGCGGGTTGTTTTCGCGGGATAAATTGCGAAATTCTACGATTTCCTTATTGAGCCATCGAGTGGGATTGGCTGAAACGCGTGCGTTGCCTCGAAAACGAGCGGTCGGGTTCGAGCATCGCGGAAAGCCTGGTGTTAAAATTAACACCTCAACCGTGCGTGCGTGTTGCGTGCGCCCCGACGACCTCGCCCCTCATTCTCTCACGACATCATCTCGCGTATTCGCGGTTTTCATCTTGGGTTCCTGTTCTCGTCCATGCTCCTCTTTGTCCAGCTCGTCGATTTTTGAATAACACCGCGAGAGAATCTCTCGCATGTTATTAAGCTACCTCGCGATACGCCCCTCGTTTAACGACCTCCTCGGCTCAAAGTGAATCCACCTGCACGTGATCATTATCGTCTAATTTAGTATTATTTCAATTTTTCATCAAATTATTTTCAGTAGGTTTCTAGCTTTTATTAAAAGAATTTTCATAAAATAGTATCCGATTGTCGAAATGTTTCATATTACATGAATAATGTCAGTTTAAAAAAAAATTGAAATTTTAGTAACTATTCCAGACATTCTCTGCCTCCAAAATTGCAATGACGTTTATTTTTAAGTTTTAACAGTATACAACAAAATCTTGTAAAAATCTGATCGTCGAAATGTCTCACACTACATGAATAATGTCAGTTTTTAAAAAAATGGGAATTTTAATAACTATTCCAGACATTCTCTGCCTCCAAAATTGTAATGACGTTATTTTTAAGTTTTAACAGTATACAACAAAATCTTGTAAAAATCTGATCGTCGAAATATTTCACACTACATGAATAATGTCAGTTTTTCAAAAAATGGGAATTTAAACAACTATTTCTCAAATATTCTCTGCCTCCAAAATCCTAACAACATTTTTTTTTAAGTTTTAACAGTATACAATAAAATCTTGTAAAACTCTGATTGTTAATTACGGTATCGGTGGAACTGTAATGGTTGCGATGGTCGGAGGCGATAAGCGTGAGTGGAGTTGGAAGCGAAATAAATTTTGCGAAAACGTAATATTATATGTATAGGAGAGAAATAAAGGCGACACTAATTATTACGTACACGAGCAACCAGACGCAATAATGACCAACTACATTCCGCTTCTGTGTGTATTAATAACGTTGTGTAACGACACGCGACGCGTTGTGCCGATACGCCCCCGAACTCGATTCCGATGCTCTACTCGCCTCATCGCCGGATAAATTGCAAATATTTTGAAACGTTAATTATAGCGACCGTTCCAACTTCTGTTCTCACGTCACAGTTTCTCGTTGTCCTTCTTTCCATAACTTTATGTACAGACACAATAATACAATTAAGACAGTGAATAGAAATTCTGACATTTTTGGGACATTTATTATTCTACAGTTGGAGATTCAGGAATACTGATAAACGTTTAGAGAAACAAAAAAGAGTATAAATCGTGACCTCGGGCCGGACGAGGGGGACGAACCAGGAAAAGGAAACGAAAGGGCGAGAATGAGGATGAGGGTAAAAAAAAAGGTAGGGCGCGAGAAGAAAAGGAAAAAAGAAAATGCAAACAGAGACGCACAAACACGCAAACATTGAATGGGATCGAGTGGACAGTTTTAAGTATCCCTAGGGGGATCCAAATATTTTCGGGGCACAAAAGGGCGTGGGTCCGTGAGGACGCATGCCTTACCGGAAGCTTTCCGGCCAACAGAAGGAGTTAAAAGCTCCGGCCGTGGCCGTAGAGGTGGTCCCCACGTTCCATGATCTTAAGGCAAGAAGAAATATGACCGAGCTACTGACGTCAGCTTCCTTTTGCCGCGACCGACAGCCGACCACCCAGAATCCTGTCACCACCCAGCCGTTCGAAGGACGTTGCTCAAAAGGATCGACGGAACGAGCCGAATAACGATCGCGTTACACGAGTTAACGCGCTTCCTTCTCTTGATCCCGGCTCCGAAAACCGAGCGAAACCCGAACGAGTACAAGGGAGATTACGCGAACGGGATACCCCTCGGCGTTATTTGGATCGGCTAAGCTCTAACATCCTCAAACTCGAGCCTCGGCGCAGGAAAATCAAACCGCCTGCCCATAAATTACCGATTCCTGGAATTGCGACTTTGATGTAACGAGAATAACAGAATAGGCGAGTCTCAAGGTATTTGTTGCACAATGAAACGTTTTAAACAAACGTTGCACCGTTTCTTGGAAGACGCGCCGCCACGATCTGTTTTTTGTTATGCGAGGATTACCTTCGGTTTTTTAAAAAGAATGAATTTTTTCTGGAAGCACCAAATTTAATCAAGTATTAGATTTTTACATGAGACATATGTAATTCTACTAATTTTTAAGTGCTGAATACGTATATGACAATCGTTTTTGACAGGAATAACAATTTATATAACATTACAGAAACTGCTTAATAATTACATAAAGTGCACTTGGTCGCTCGCTTTGAGGATAAATGTATGATAATAATTCTAACTATACATGTTTGCGATAAGATAAACACAACATGCCAACCAAATGAACAACATGAACAAAATTGCTGAATGAATTACATGGTGTTTATGTAAAAAAGGAGAACTTTTCTGAGCTCCAATCTTCCATTACGAAATATTTCGTGTGCTCTAATGATATTTAAACTGACCTTCGACGAATACTCCCTAACATCCGTGAAATACATTGCGAATTTTTGCAGAGAACGATCTCGTACGAAAGCAGGTCTGTTAGGAAATGCGGCGCGCCTAATACGTCAAATGTGGTATCAACAAGACGGCTGTCCGGCACATTATGCTCGCGAATCAGAGCAAACATTAAATACGACGTTTCCTAATCGTTGGATCGGTCGTGGCAGTAACATTGCTCGGCCAGCTCGCACGCCAGATTTAACGCCGCTCGATTATTTCCTTTGGAGAACATTAAAAGATGGAGTTCATCGCCAGCCACCAACGACGCCGAATAGGTGCAAGTACCCATAAGTAGTGCATCGCAGCCATAACTGCAGAAACTCTAGACGATTTTCTTTGTGCTCAGAAACCAATTATGCAGATGAATCGAATATAATGAAGAACGGAGCATTGTGTTAATTATTCCAAGCCCTGGTAGAATTTTATGCTCCTTTGAAATTCTAAAAACAATATTAAACTTCCTGTCTAGAAAATTAAAGGTGGACTTAAAAAATACAAATCACAGCAGGTTTGAAAACCTTCTGAGTCATTCGAGGTCTCACTCCGTTTTCATTTAATTCCATTTCAATTTCATCAAATAATAAATACGTACAATTACCTTATTTTATTAATAATAATTACCTTATTATTTTTAATAATAAGAATTAATTACTCTAAACCCTGATAGAATTTTATGCTCCTTTGAAATTCGGAAAACAATATTAAACTTCCTCTCTAGAAAATTGAAGTTGAACTTAAAAAATATGAATCACAGCAGGTTTAAAAATCTTCTGAGTCATTCGAGGTCTCGCCCCGTTTTCATTTAATTCCATTTCAATTTTATCAAATAATAAATACGTACAATTACCGCCGACGAGCCAATAATTTGGAGTCGCGGCGAATATCGCAGAATGATTTTTTGCCGGCACATCGTTCTGTCGTTTAAGCTGCAAGTTTTTGCCGGCTCGAAACAACTTAATGACCGGAATAACTATCGACTTTAGCCGAACTCGAATCGAACGGCGGCGGCCTTCGATCGGGGATCCGACCGCCATTACGAAGCATTAACGTTTATCGTCCGGGCGAACTTCATTATTAAGTTGTTGAAATATCCTCCCGGAGTGTAGCGTGCACGGTACATTAACGGGGGAACCCGTTGAATCGATTTCACGTTCCCGCTTTTACAGCCACGCTTTTACCGCGGCTGCATTATTAATGCAAATTCTTTTTTCTTGGCCGCGGCGCGCGGCGGCGGCCGCGGAGTCCTGGTTGCGAGATACGCACACGTACCGTATCGTATCCGCGAAACAATGATTATTACAGATGGCCGGCCGCACGGGGATCCTATGAATCTAATTGCGGCTTCGTATTTAATGTTTTCCACCTCGCCCACTCCCGGCTCACCGCAAAGGCGAAACTTGTTCCTGGGAACGATTAAGAATCTCTAGATTGCCACGGGTGCTGTAATGGCGTCGTTAAGTGTGCTAATGTGATTACCGGCTGAAAGCACCGGACGAGTTCCCGAAGACAAAAACAGGGGCAATTTACGTTCCCGTTCCTTGTAGGAAAATCACGCGTTCGCGAACCCTGACGACGCTTTTTCGTTACGAAAATTAACGCGATCACGGACGTGCCGCGCCGGCTATATACACGGAGACCGGCAATTTTGTTTTCTCTTACTTTCGTATCGGGCCCGCTTATCACGATGCGAATATAATAATAATTAAAGGGCCACGGAGAAAAGTGCGACTGACAAAATCTCCGGCGTTAAGAAAAAGGACTCGGCCGGGGTTACCCGAGACCATTTATCATCCTTCTTCTTCGTGTACTCGCGACCAAATAATTGCAGAGTTTAAGAGGAAACTGGTACTACCGGCTAAATCTTTCATTTCTGACCAACGCCTTCATGTTCCCTCGGACTCACTTAATATTGTTGGAAATAATAATTGAATCGTGGATTAAGTAATAAAATGTTCCAGGGAACTCTTGATTTTTCACTTATTATTAATGGAGTAAATAATTGTATTCAGAATTGAGCCATAAAGATTATAAAACACTTGATTCTTCGTTTAATATGATTGGAAACATTAATAATTGATTCGATTAAATAATAAAATGTTTCAGGGAACTTGAGTTCTCACTTAAAATTAATGGAACAAATAATTGAATCTTTCAGGGACCTGATTTCTCACTTAATGGAACAAATAATTGAATCAAGAATTGAGTAATAAAATGTAGACTTGATTTTTCTGCCAGGGACTCGCACGCTTGTATGAATTCATTAACCCTTTCGTTCTTATCGTTGTCACACGACACGATATTGGATTTCTGGAATTGTAATACAATTTATAATGAACTGTGAAGTCTATTTGTATCCTTGCATGTCTGACATCGCTTGTCTAGGTGAAAAGTGTGGACATATTTTGAACAGTATTTTTATCAAAAGATACCTTTCGAAATTTTCGCCTGCAATTACTATCGTTTAATCGTCTTTCCTCGATTGAATTAATTAATTTAACAATCATTTAAAGGAAAAGCTTTCAGATGTCTTTTAACGCCGATAAAAATAGTGCTAATTCGATCTGTTTATTGTCCGACGGACTTTTTAACGATAAAATCGGTTACTAAAAAAAGAAGATTAGAAACGAAGGAGGACGAATGTCAAGAGAGCGAATGTCAAGAGTCCGCTAGCGCGTAGCTTTTATCGCGCGTAGCCTCGAGCGTTAATTTCAGTGCGAACAGGTAAAATTTACGCGTGCAATCCGTTTGGCAACAATTAGTCGCTTATTTTCTGGCTCGGCGCGGTGTCCCCGTTTCCCGAACGGCGATTATCATCCGCGCCGCGCCAGCGGACGTCTTTTCCGATCCGGCATTCTATTTTCACGCGTCTAATTGATCGCCGGCTTCTAATTAAGCGGACGCGGACCAGTCAACGCCTCGACTAATGGATTCCGGGCGACGCTACGCGAAACCGAAACACCGGACGAGAGTTTTATTAGCTCGGCCCGGTATAAATTAACGCGTAACGGAAGGGCATCGGTTCTCGGCCGCATAAACGGCGAACGGGTTCCCGCGAAACTGCGTTCGTATTATTCTAATACGATTTCTGCGAGGAATAAGAATATTCCGCTAAGTGGAGTCGAGTCTCTGTGTTGGGATGTTCGAGTCGGATACCGTCGGATAGGAAACGCTTCGTGCGAATCTAAGATCTTCATACGGTCACCGTGTAATTATAGTCATTTAGTCTAATTGATGGACTGCGGATTTTTATGATTACGATGATAATAATAATGATTATTGCAGATTTTTCCATTACACCTATGTGTATACAGTAGACCCTCGATTTGACAGACTATGGGAGCTAATAATCAAACTCCGCTAAATAGGATGTAACTAAGGAAGGAAACGGTTTCTCGACCTTCTCATTCTTTAGTTTGACCCGTCGACGATGTATGGCATCGTGAGAAAATTTTGTTTTCAAATAAATTTATAAAATGTAATAAATGGTTTGATTCCTTTTCAGAAATTTTATGAATGAGCCTAAACGGCTAAATGCTCTTATCATAAAATTGCAAGAGTTCAAGGTTGAACGTACAAATGTTTTGTATTGCACATAGAATATCTACATATGCATGTATGAATATGTAATGAGAAATATGCATGAAAGATTTTATAACTTACTGAATGTACGATTAGTGAAATATTAAAAAATAAGTAATAAAATCTATATTAAATGACACTTATAGAATTTAGTGTAATTCATCTTCACACAATGTGCAATTAAACATCAATTTGTTGACGACAAGTGTTACCCTCACAAAATCGAACTGTCATAATTGTAATACTTGAAATGACGTTTATAGTCAGTGTCTACTATAAATAATGTATTTTAAACGTAAATGAGTCCGGAATAAAAAAGGTGTGACAGGATTTCGTTAAATAAAGCGTGTTGATTTGTAAGAAAACATGTTCGTACACAGGCTCCTTTATGTAGAAACACGAAACTGGAGAAGAATCGAGTTACGATGAGGAGGATGAGAGGATCGCGGAAACGCGTTCAAAAACAAAGACGTAAAGTAAACATTCCAATTTCTACTCAACTAACCATTATTTCGCTATCAACTGAATACAAAAAACAATGTATAAATGAAAATTAGTAACGAAGTGTACTTTCACGAGTGGAATTTAATATATGTACATTTAGATGAATCGATCAAAAAATGATTTGCAATCTTTTCCTATAAAATGAAGGCTTAAGGTATTAAAATACTTGTAGGTTCTTGTTTCTCATCAATCACATTTTTGTATCAAAATAAACTGCTATCGCAATTTAAATTAAAGAACACACATCTAAACACTGTCCACATTTTCTTATATGCTAAACGTTTCTTTCTAAAATCCTTAATTTCGTAGGCATGTAAAGGTATAACAACAGTGTGAGTATTAAACGTATGACAGTTCCAATTGACTCCTTGAATAATTTTTGACAGGCCAATTAAGACTTGCAATGAATTTTACTACGTCAAGAAACAATATAGAGAATTATTTAAAACACCGTTACTTATTTTCATTTTATACGTTTATTATTATATTAAACTGATACGAGAATAATTGAGGAATCTTGCCTAGGATTGGACAGTGACTTCTGAAGAGAATGAGACAGATGAGAGTCTGACAAGCTAATGGTTTAACCGCAGCGTTTCATTTACTTTTATCTCATAGTTTAATTATACTTAAGTTACTTAATTCTTAATTTATTTTTCCATTTTATGAGTTCTACTACTTAATTTCTATTCAAGACACCTGTGTTCTACTCTATCAGAAAAGAGAAACATGTTGTTTTATAGATCAGATAGTAAGGAATTACGTTTGCATTTGAAAGTATGTTGGGACTATGAAAAAGATGCAGGCTAGTTAGTTCAAGAATTAATGTGTAAAGCAGACTAGAAAAAGATGGAAGTCTCCTTAAACTGAAGGGCAGTGAATTAAGTTAAGTAGAAGTATAAAATTATAGAAAAACATGCCCATAAATAATTGGAATCGCTCATAGCAAATGTCCCAATTCCTATTCACTTCACAATTGGGACATTCGCTATCAGCTAAATGTCCCAATTTCTGTTCATATCACAGATTCTACTCACTGACTTGTGATCACATTTTATCGTACATGTAAATTAGGGATTCTTGTAAGTTGAAGTTCGTTTTGTGTAAGCTGGCAGGTGCAATGGAGGTATTTAGTGTTCGTGCACGGCGGTCCAAGTTTATTTCTGTTTTTTGTTTTGTTTTATAGTATATAAAGATGCAACAGTATGCAATATTTAGTTTATCTTGAGACTCGAACATGCAATGACATATTTATTTATAAACTCTCATCTTCTTTTATATATTTATACTTGCATGACGTTGCGACACGGAAACGGAACTTCTAGCAATTGTAACACACTAAATGCATTCCTAATTAATACCGACTTACGATTAAGTATGAATTGATAGAAAAAATCGGCAGCGAGTAGAAACTGTGTCGTTCGCTAAAACGATGTAGATAAAACGTAGTAGGACTCACGGTGATCGAGGGCAGAGTTGGCGACGAAGGCCTTAGCAGATGGACATTCCAAGTTAGTATTAGCGGTAGCGGCAGCGTTGCCGATGCCCTGCAGGTGGTAATGCCCGAAGGACGGACCCCTGGGCGCCATGATGGCCGCGATGCTGAAGTCCGTCGCTTTTCCCCTTTCCCCCTTCGTAGGCATCCCTTCTCGTCCAACGACACTTTGATCTCAATTTTCTCTTCTTTCTTCTCCTGTCTCCCGCGTTTCCCCTGTTATCACTGTTCTCCTCTCTTCGGTCTCCTCTCTATCTACGTCTTCTCCCCTGTTACGCGGTCTATCCCCGTGTCACCCTCACTCGCGTGCGAACTTCGGCTGACTCTTTCCGCGCGTATCATCCAGTCCGTACCATCGGCGACGACCGAAAATCGGCAACGAAATCGAACACCTGCACGCTTCCCATGGGTCTCTCCTCCACCCGGTGAATCTAATACCGTGCGATTGCCAATCTGTCTGCGGACGAACTGCGGACCGTGGTGCGAGCGGAACCGGTCGTTCCTCGCGGCGGGGATTCGGTTCGCGCGGATCGGTGGCGCGCCGGAAGGGCGAAGGAGGATTCTCTCTCTGGTGCGAAACTCGGTAACGGCGAGAGGTTACAGCGCGGCGCAGAACGAACGCGTCTGCGCTGCTCGACTTCCCGGACTCCACTGGTCGAGCGTTCCTCCTCCCACGCGCAGCGCTCGCCCCACCAACCTGGCGACGGCAACGGCGCTCGAACCCGGCTGTTCCGGCGACGGCACCGTCCCGATCCACTGACTCAGAGAGAGACGGATGAGGCCCGGAGGCCGGGTCGTGCGGCCCCCGTATTGGGCGTCGCCTATCCCGACGAAGGTCTCCCGTTCGCGTCGAGCTCCCCGGGACGCGCGAGGGCTCGACGGGCCGGCGGTCACGTGACCAAACCGGAAACGCGGACCCTGACGGTAAGCGGGGCGGCTACGCGGCGAGTCCACGCCTTCGTTCAAACACGGAGGACAGGCATCGACCATCGTTGATGCCACCACCACCGCCGTTACCACCATCGACGCCGACGAACACCGTGGACCATCCGCCGCCGCCGTCGCCGCCACCACCATTCGACGGCAACGGTCCCCGGACCGTATCTCGAAAGCGGCGTGGCACGGTGGTCGCGTAACGACGAAAGAGAGATCGATCGACCCCTCGCGCACCGGATGGCCCAGCCGTTTCTATGTTCGTTACGTATGTACCGTGCCTTGTGTACATACACCAGCGGCGTAGGACGATACGAAAACCGAACCGAACCTTCACCGTGTTCTGATCGCTAATCCGTTAGATAACGACGCTGAAGAGCTTTTGCGGCTGCCCGGATTCGCGAGGACTTTCGACAGGATTTTTCGCATTGGAGTTCTTTTAATTTCTGTAGTTTTTAATTGCTTTTTATGATTGATACTGTTATTGTTGAGAAGTCTGTTTGGGAGATAAAGGAATCGTGTTAAGAATCTGATGGATGACAATGGTGAAGAGATTTTGTAGTTGTCTGGCTACGATCGAACTTTCGTCAGGATTTTTGGCATTCTGATTGAACTGTCTTCAATCTCTTTCGTTTCTTAATTGTTCTTATGATTTTCTCTTATTATTAAATCTGTTGAAATGAAGAAATTGTGCTAAAAAGACGTCTGGTCTGTTTGGGAGATGAAGGAATCGTGGTAAAAATCTGTTCGATAAGAATGCCGAAGAGATTTTGTAGTTGTTTGGCTACGATTGAACTTCCGTCAGAATTTTTGGCATTCTGATTGAACTTTCTTCAATCTCTTTCGTTTCTTAATTGCTTTTATTGGTTTCTCTTATTATTAAATCTGTTGAAATGAAGAAATTGTGCTAAAAGGACGTCTGGAAGGAAGACTTCTACTTCTTCCTCAGCAAAGGGACTGAAATCCGTCAGTGGCGAACTCAAACTTCTACTCATCGACTCATTGCAAATTTTAAGCATCATTACAATTAAAAAGAATGTATTTTTACACTGTATGAATCGTAAGATCTTTGCCAAAACTGTAAGAAGTTTAATAAAAAACTGTATCCAATATTTAAAGCTGAGCTTTTAGAAGAAATTATATCTACAAGAAAGTGAAGTTTACTAAATTATTCGACGTGTTTTCTTAAGTAATAGGCAATTTTTTACGTATAATTTCTAACACTCTAATACATAATATTCGCACTCTTTCAGAGGATTCTACATGACCGTAACTCTGCTTACATTTGCTGTTACAATTTTCATTTTTGGTTCCTTTTAATCGTCTATCTTAAATAACATCTACGAAGTCGATATTATTTCGAATTAGAAATATTCTTAAAATATGACTTAACAATTATAGAAAATCCTCTTATATTTGCATCTCTTTGGTTCCATAAATGAAATCGAGATTGTATCACTGAATACAAGAATTCTCTGACTCTTTTAATAGCCTCGCAAAATTTCTAAAATCTAGAACACTATTAATCTAATAACTGCTGAAACTTCAATATGTCGTCATCGTCTTTATTTAAGAAACAGGATCTGTACCTTTTGAAAAATGAATTCAGTTCCAGTAGAATTTACTTATGAAACAGCAATAATAAGATTACATCGGCGTAAGAGAAATTAAGTAAATAAGCTCATTCGACTGGAACAATCGCGGTCCGTAGACAGGTATTATCGAATGACAAATCGCGGCCAATTATCGAACGTCTGCAGACGAACGAATTTGCATCGCGAGCGCCGGGAGCGACGGTCTGTAACGAAATCGCCAGCCATCGTACCGTGCGAATAATTTCGCTGATGGCATAAACGCGTCAACCGAAACTTGTTCATCCGCTGCACCTCGCCTCGCCCCGTCGCCCCGACGAAAAAACTTCCCGTGTAATCTGCGGCCAGTTACAGCCGGGCCACGTCTTTACGACGATGTAGAATTCGTCGGGGAATCAGACTCGGCCACCGAATTCGAGCGTCGGCGTGGGTGGCCTGGCCTGCCACCACTCCTGCCCGACCGTCGACCATCGTCCACCAACGGGTGGCGATGCGATGTACCTTCGCGCAGCCTCTCCTCTCTCCGGATGATGAATGACTCCCGTGTACTCCTTCGTTGCATCGTATATTGCGCGCGTCCTACCGTTTCTTCGCACCCGTCTCCACGTCGCCCCGCTCTCTCCTCTCTCGCACGATACATCTCTTCTCTCTTACTTTCCCGATTTTATCTGCGATCGTGCGACTCGTCCCGGCGATTTTCGCTAAGTAATTCGAGCCGGTGCCTTTTTTCCCCGACGGTGAAAGCGAACCGATTCGTCTAGCGTAGTTGAGACATTGATCGGGCGACCGCAGGTAGGCGAGGCGCGGTTCGACTTCGGTTGAAATTTCGCTTCCCCGGTGAGTCCCGGGTGTCGCGCGGAGGGTGGTGTACGTGCACACGCACGCGGCACCACGGCGAACACCACGACCATCAGGGGAGAGCCGGACAGTTTTAAGTGGATACAGTCGTAGCTCGTTAAATGGCGAGTTTCACCACGGGTGACGAATTTGAAAGGGAACGGTGACACCTCGGAGCATCCGCAACCGCCTTAAAAACATTCGAATGCCAAAGCAAACGGGGGGTCCCCGGGACCAGCCTCGTTCCTGCGGTTCCACTCTCGCTCAGCTACCTGAAGAACGGGAGAGACGCGGGAGCGAGGAGGAGGCTGCGAAGTTAGAAGGAGACGGGCCGACGGGAGGGAGAGACGTATCCCGGGTTCTTCATATTTTATACGGGATGGGGATCCTTTATGCGGTCGACTACAGGGGCACCCAGCGTGTCGAATAGAATTCAGGAGGCCGGTATACACGATAGGTATTTTGACATGCCCGAGAAATTAGTATAATAAAGGGGGCTAGGTAGACCGGCTAAGTGCCTAAACACACGCCGTAAATCTCGCCGCGGACGCTCTCTCTCTCTCTCTCTCTCTCTCTCGCGACGAGATCCGACCAATGCGGTGAAACACGTCCGCCGCGAGCCTCGACAAGCGCCACGGTTCTCCATACTCGAGCACCGACACGCCGGATCATTTGACGTTTGATCGATCGGCAGTAGGCCTCTCCTGGATCTGTTTAACGGACTTTATTCGCCAGGCCCAGTTCCCTTTTATTAAACTTCGTTTTTAAGGACGGATCAAGGAGTCCGTTTCAACCGAGTTCCGTTTCACGGATTTTAATTGGCACTTTCTATGATTATTTGGAAAGTATCCATTTTATTCAAGTTCCGATAAGATATTTGTAAGTGCTTCTGATTAAAGTGATGATTTTGGTATCGTTTCTAAAGTTCAGTCTTTGGGAAACTATAATTTAGTTTAGAATCCTTGTATCGTAAACTGAATTATTTTAATTAACACTTAAAAGAAAAAATGCTTCTATGATTATTTGGAAAGTATCCATTTTATTCAAGTTCCGATAAGATACTTGTAAGTGCTTCTGATTAAAGTGATGATTTTGGTATCCTTTCTAAAGTTCAGTCTTTAGGAAAGTATAATTTAGTTTAGAATCCTTGTATCGCAAACTGAATCATTTTAATTAGCACTTAAAAGAAATAATGTTTCTATGATTATTTGGAAAGTATTTCATACAAAGTAATATCGAACCTCGAGTACTTTCAAGTTTCGGTAAGATACTTATAAGTACTTCTGATTAACTTTGGTATCGTTTCCAAACTCCAGTATTTGGAAAACTATAATTTAGTTTAGAATCCTTGTATCGCAATCTGAATCATTTTAATTAGCACTTAAAAGAAATAATGTTTCTATGATTATTTGGAAAGTATCCATTTTATATAATCTCGGAATGAGTACTTACAAGTTTCGATAAGATACTCCTAAGTACTTCTGATTAAAGTGATGATGTTTATATCGTTTCCAAAGTCCAGTCTCTGGGAAACTATAATTCAGTTCAGAATCCTTGTATCGCAATCTGAATAATTTTTCTGTAACCCTGTTTTATGTCCCATCGCCAACAATAAATATTTACTGTGAACTTCTATCAGAATACCTTATATTTCTTCAAAACAAGATTCCCAACTTTTCTGTACATATGCAAACATTTCTCTCTGTCTATAAATCTCTGTATCCTCGCATTTATTCATCTTTTTCCCTCGACTCGCTGCCTCGAGCCCACGCACTCCCGTTGATTCGCGACGCGCGAAGGAAGAATGCATAAAAAAATAAGAGGCGAGGAATACGCGACGCGCGCATTATGGTAACGCTCTGCGATCGGAAATTGAAATGCGCGAGCGTAGGAGAAATTAAGCTCGCACGAGTTTCTCGGCGATCGGTATCAGCTCGAATTTGAATAATTCGTCGAGGGATGCTCGCTAGCTTCTTCTTATCTCGCGTCTTCGTGCGCGGCAGATGCTCAGACCCTCGAGTGCGTTTGTCGTCGAGACGCGACGCGATGGCCACGAAAGCCACCCGCGTGTGCACGAGTACACGCGGTACGCGAGGCTCTACAGACAGTTTACATTTTCCACGCCAGAACAGCGGCGTCGAGAGGGCAAAAGCTGGCGCCACGACGCGACGCCGAGGGCCCTCGAGAGTCACTATACTAGTATACTCCTCTCTCGAGTGGTCGCAACCCCCTTCTCGGTTCACAGAGATTCGCCGAATTACTTTTACGCTCAGATACACGCCGCCGTTCGTTCGCTACCCTCGACATCGTCTCCTCGTTATCGCGGCCACGAACACCGATCTCGTTGTTATTGCTAGGAAACTCAGAAAAAGGGAGAATATAACAGCGTGCGTCTGTGTTTGGTGCACCGCGGCGACCCTCGAGGACCCGAGAAGAGCTCGTGCCATGAGAGAGTTTATGTTTATCCATTCCGCCGCCGCACGACTTTTGAGCATTCTTTGTCGGTTTCTTTATCTCTTAATTTATATGTAATTTCCAAGTGTCGTTTTCACGGACCTGCTACCGACGACTCCACTTGAACAAACGCCTCGGTAATGTATGTATATGTTTATGTAACGTGAAAGCGACCGTCGTTAATCAGGCGAATTGTCCCACGTCCTGTGACAAGTGTAATTACCAGGTGCTATTAGTTTAGGTTAATTTCTATAAATATTTAATGCTGAATTCTAAGAAATTTCATAAAACGCTATTAACCCTTTGCACTCGGCACGTTACCAGCAACTCTGTTTTTTATCTCTGATTTGTCTTTTATGCCATTTTAATAGAAAACTATAGGAAAACATGTGTTTCTTAAAAAATTGCGGTGGAATAAGTTCATTCTCGCTAATAAATTCTGTTTTTTGTTTCTGATTTGTCTTTTGTGCCATTTTAATAGAAAACTACAGGAAAACATGTGTTTCTTAAAAAATTGCGGTGGAATAAGTTCATTCTCGCTAATAAACTTTCATGTCCCTTCAGAGCCTAGTGCAAAGTCCCTAGTGCAAAGGGTTAAATTCCAATTAATATTTTTAATTGAGATCTCAAACGACCTCAAATTACTCTCAGATTATTTCGCCCTCCGATCCCACCCCTTTCTTCTCAAATAGGAATTCTATCACTCATTTTATGATTAACAAAACAGCAATTATAATCGTGAACCGATTTTCTCGGCACACATTATTATAGTTAGATTATCCTTAAATCCGTCCTTAAATTGAGGCGTCTTTGGGAGTTTATAATCTGAATTCCGATAAGGCGAATTGGACAATTGGAACGGATTCCGGCTCGTGAGGAAAGGATGGTGTTCGCGGGAAGTCGAGAAACGAAACGTTTAGGTTTGATAACGATCGCGAGGAAGCTTATCGGCACGCGAGCACGTCGACGCCCCCGACCCCGGGTTTTCATGCCCGCGTGAGCGCGCGCGCGCGCGCGGGGAGGAAACGGGACCCGGAGCGGATACATATGTATGCGGAAAGCGCGGAAACGTGTGTATGCGCATCGCGGACGAAAATGGGCGGGATCACGGGAAGAGGTTGAAGGAGATCGGGGCTCACGAGGAAAACGCGAGGAGGAAACGCGATAGCATCCGGTGAGAGCCGTGTTTGTTTGTTTTATCGTCCCTCCTGACGTTTCGCGAATCGTGCCGCGACTGAATCAATAAATCTCGCCCTTTCCTGGGAACGATTATCTTTAAACGACGTATAATTTAACGCTGCAATAAACTGTTTCACTGTAGTGACTGCCTAGCTTATACATACGTGCTCGCCGGACTGTTTCCTACTTTTTCGAACCATTACTATCAGATGAATCATGAACCCGACATTAAGTTAAAAGCAGATCGACGGAAACTAGAAATTAACTTCGGTTAGAAACAAATTATGCCAGTTTCAGCTTCGCCCACGCTAATCATCGCGCGTATGATTCGAATTCTATAAAAGTTAGAACAGAAACCAAGTCGCTCAGTCATGAAACTTAAAAAATATTGGGAAAAATGTTTCACACTTTTTTACTCCTTTAGGGGATGATCTTCCTGTCTTCATTTTATCGAGTTGGCGACAAAAATTAAGTGAAGTGTTTCGAAATTTATCAAACATTAAAAACGAATTCTAAGACTGTTTTTATTAACATTTTACAACGCAACGTATTTATGAAAACTGAAATTACTTTTTTAACTAACCCAAGAGAAATATTAAATAAAACACGTCCCTCGATGGGATTGCTCGCACCCCGCGATATTCGAGCATACTCAGTCTTGAAAATAATTAATTCATCGTGAAGTTCGATGGAATAAGAATAAAAATTCAGGCGAGGAATATTGTATGCAAATTGGCGGGGTATCGTCCGCATCGACGAGTCACTCTATACGATCTACCTCCTCGCATACGTGTATAACTTAGCTATTTATATAGTTGTCTACCTGGTCGGGCGATCGCGTTAGGGTGTACGGCATGGAATTGGAGTTTACACGATGCTTATCTGGGGTCACGGTGGCTACGAGAGGGTCCACGCGCACACGATCAGCCGTACGTACTTTACGATCGTCGCATCAATACC
>SMSR01008603.1:1281-29979 GCA_019453355.1 Ceratina japonica
AAATTCGTAATAGGGTAACACTTAGACAATAATATTAAACAATTTTTAGAAGATTATGAATCATGCAAGGAGTACAGGACGTGCAGTAAATTGTCTTCTAATAATTTTATCAAGACATTTAGTGTGCGAAGAACGTATTTCTAAGTATTATAATTAAATTAATGATGGCCGATGGTTAAATGATTTCTCAATTTTGTGATCACTTACCCCTTTCGCAAGATCTCCGATCAAACCGTCCCATTGCCCGTTAGGCAATTTCTTCCCGAATTGTCGATCCTGAGGTATAACGAGATCGTAATCGAACTGCATCTCTTCTGATAATTTTTTAATGAAATCTATACAATATCCTTCCCACATTTCTCGACCGTGTTCGTTCCTCATTTGTTTATCAGTTTTGGGATCCATTATAGGCATCATCCAGGGTATCGACTAATTTTGAATATGCGCATAAATTGTTGGATGTCTGTAATGTAATTCTGTTGGACTGTGTAATTAATCAATTACCGGAGTAGTTCCGATTCGAAAGAATCTCCTGGCAGATACAATCTTCTTCCCTTCCACTTCTTTGATTTTAGTCTGCCTGGTCCACGTAGCCAATGGCTCTAGAAGTCCATTTTCGAGAGTCTCAAAGTCGATTTCAGCTTTGTACGTGATCATCGCTTTGTCGGACCAGTACTCGAACGTGTCATTGCCCCCTAATTTCTGTCACAATATTTATAATTATTAAACATTAATATATTTTGTCTTAAACTATTTCGTAAATATATTCTAAATCACCGCTAGTAAATTCTTATTGAACGCCTCGGATGTGACGTTCGAAGCTTGAGTCTGGTTCGACGGAGAACATTTTCCAGTCTTCGGTTCTACGCTGATGCCGGATTTTTGAAGATCGCTCATCAAATTCACTAACAAGCCTATCAATCGTTTGAAGTAATGCGAGAAAATCTGTATAAAAATTAACATTTTATGAGACACACACTGTACAAATGTAATACGTGAAGCGAAATAGTTTTATATACTTGAAAATCAGAAGGGCAGTTGCAAGATGGTTCGTTGAGTAATCTGCAGCAGACGCTCATTTTCATTGACAAGATCGTGATGGATACGTTTAATTGCATTTCTCCACTGACGTATTTGAAATCTTTGTAATTATTGTCAGTGAAAACCAGATTCCATATTCCATTTCTTCTCACCAGACCTCCTTGGACAGCCTAAATACAATTATTTTAAAAATGTACAGAATGTTTACATATACGTAAAAATTGTTTTCAGTAAAGTTTCTTTAAAATAAAATTTTATTTTCTTTAAGAACTTCAATTTTGATGTTTAAGTAAAATTGATTCATCTCAGTCAAAAGCAATCTAGTTTTAAGGGACATTGTCATTAAATATAATTTGTTAAAAGTCTTATTTTGCACTAAAATTGGCAGTCTAATTGCTACTATTAAATTTGATTTTTCTTTACAGTACTTTTTTAATTTCAAAGTTTTACCGTTCTGAAAAGATCCTCCATCTTATTCGCGGTGGCGTAAATAGCATAATAAGAAGGCGACGGCCTCATGCTCTTAATCCTCGACACGGTCTTCTCCGTGAATTCGTCGATCACCACCAGCCTTATGATCGAATTCCCAATGAGATAGTAAAGGCTCTGATTCAGCTCTGTAAAAATGGTCGATATCCAAACAAGGTTGCAAGAATAATCGAAGATCGGGAGGATGATCGAAGGCCATACCCCTTTCATCTTCGAAGATCAGGCCAACGTCCGTCGCGTTCTTCAACATCAAAAGATCGTCGATCGCCTGGACGTACGCGTTTATACTGCAATCGCCCCGTTTGTATATTATTCCGTTCTCGTCTGCCAAAATCTGTAGCCGTTCCCACCCCGTCCAGGTCATGTCGAGTATAATACTGACTCCCTTATATAACGCTGCGCACACTAAGACAGACAGGAATAATTTGTTGACTGCAGACTTTAATCCAAGATACTTTAACATTAGAACTACTGAATGCCCCCTTAATACATTATAATAAAATCTATATTCTTATAAAAAAATTGTTTAACCTTTTTGAAAACTCGCACCGACGTTATTTCGATCCAAAGTAACGGTGGATACGTGGACAGCGATTACATCTTCGCCGAAACTTTTCTCAGCCTGAGGTACAGCTTCATTCAAAAGACCGAGAATCGACATGTCCTGCTCCCCGAACACTATTACTATACAAAAACAACGAAACATTTAGCAATTAAAATGAATTAATATGTTTTCACCCACACTCTGGTAGTATTAAAGTAATACCTAATTCCACTGAACACGCGAATCTCATTTATTACTAAATTGCTTATGTGACTTCGTTGTAGATCGAAATCTAATCGTACGACAATTATCTAAAGGAATTCTTACCACGCAAACCGACTACTTTTTTCCTTATAAAATAGCTACAATTCTGAAAACGAACAGATGGACATTTTCGATATCGGAAAAAAGTTTACTGTAAAATAAGAAGGAAAATTGTACGTTGATCGAAAACGAGCATGACGATCATGCACGAGGCCTCTTTTCAATTTTTGTCAAGGACCGAGAGACGAAGCGGACCAGGGGATCCGGAAGGTTTTAGTCAGACGCTCACCGCGCTGAATAATTCAGCGACGACGACGGTACCGGGAAGTTTTCGCGTTCTATCGGAAACATATCAAACTTTCACGCGACCCAGTCAATCTTTAACGAATCAAATCGATTCTNTATTTAGCAATTAAAGTGAATTAATATGTTTTCATCCACACTCTGGTAGTATTAAAATAATACCTAATTCCACTGAACACGCGAATCTCATTTATTACTAAATTGCTTATGTGACTTCGTTGTAGATCGAAATCTAATCGTACGACAATTATCTAAAGGAATTCTTACCACGCAAACCGACTACTTTTTTCCTTATAAAATAGCTACAATTCTGAAAACGAACAGATGGACATTTTCGATATCGGTAAAATGTTTACTGTAAAATAAGAAGGAAAATTGTACGTTGATCGAAAACGAGCATGACGATCATGCACGAGGCCTCTTTTCAATTTTTGTCAAGGACCGAGAGACGAAGCGGACCAGGGGATCCGGAAGGTTTTAGTCAGACGCTCACCGCGCTGAATAATTCAGCGACGACGACGGTACCGGGAAGTTTTCGCGTTCTATCGGAAACATATCAAACTTTCACGCGACCCAGTCAATCTTTAACGAATCAAATCGATTCTCATCGACATTCACTTTTAAACATTACATCAACAAAATTAGTGAATAAAAAGTCGAAGACCGTCTTAACAAACCGTCTAAACATGAAATAATCTTTAAATTACTATAATACGACTTTCCGGAAGAAATGCAAGCTTTTCACTGCATGTCTTAGTTTCCCCAAGACTGTACATGTACTTTCTTACTCATTATGGTAATAATGTCAATAAAGACGTTCGGCCCGACAATTACGCAGGAAAGTGGAGACTTACGCATGTTCATGGGCGTTTGACAAAGGGAAGGTCGAAGAAGAAGCGAGAGCAGCACGGTTGAGACCACTATAGTCGGCGACATGGCTCAGGGAACCGAGCCGGATGAACGAACAACAATAAAATTGTCTTCCGCGCAAATAGTCGAACGAGCCGGAGAACACGACGACGACGCCTGCGCCTGCGACGCCTGCTTATGAATATTATACCATCGCCCATCAAACGATGATCCTTGCGAGAAGGCACGATGTCAAATCCTGACTCGTTTCGACAATCGATTACTGACACGGATTGCTATCTATCTAGGGTAAACCTCGGACTCGGTGGTAGTTACTATTTAGACTGCGGATTTTCATTCCAGATAAAACCGTTGTAAAACGAAATCTAGATACGGATTTCTATTAGATTTTACAAACGGTAACATGACAATTAATATTAGAATTTTTATCAATGCTGATACTGGGTGCGATTTCGATCCGCAGTCTGTTACATTAATAGTGAACTTGAAAGCTTAATTTAATAACATGGTTCAAGTTCTTTTAACATGGGAAATGGTATAACTATCTATTTCCTGTTGTTGCTATTGGGCGTAGGATAACGAATTTGATTACTGAGTAAACACAGTTTTTATTCGATAACGTGCATAGTTGGATTACCGCGGCAATGAGTGATCGATACGCATAATTATTGATTCGCCGTGCACGTAACGTCTGGTTCGGCACCGGTCACGGAGGCCTGTAATCGCTGAAAACTTCAATTTTCTAATCGATAATTGATTGCATCGCTGCCGCAGCCAGACCCCGCGAGCCCGTCGCGCTATTTTCACGACCGCTCGACGATAAACGAACCCTCCGAACCGACAAATCGGTTCACCGAGCAACGATCGGATCGCGGATCGATAAAACGGTGGAATAAAAAAAAATAATAAAAGAAACGCGACGGGCAGATGATAGAATTTCTCGATCGATGGATCCTGGAACGGCCACGGCAGACGTCACGTTTTCCCATTATCAACTCCCTGATCATGGTCTAAGGTTGATTAATTTCCATGGTTGAGGAAACCCGTGAATCGATGATGCGCGGTCACAAAGGATAATGACGCAAGGATCGAGATTGCTCCGCAGATGTTCCATCGCCGTGGCGAAATGCTTCAATAGTCCCGCGCTATTTTTTAATATATTTCTCAGGTGCTTTATGCGAGCGCGATCTCGAGAGACCTCTGCCACTTCGGACTTACAAATCTTACTGGAAAAGTATCCTTGGAGAACAAGTTTTCATAGTTCCTGCAAAATAATTTAAATCTGATTTTCGAAACAGTTCGTTTAAAGAACACATCGTTGCTGGCTGAACTTACATTGTAAAGAGTTCGTACGATAATGTCAGATGCCGCTATGTGTGCGCTGAACAACGGCTCAGATTACAGTTTACAGTTCCATGCGTTTCATCCGGCTTTATCAATCGGTGCATCGCATTGCGTCATGCAGCAGCTTGCATAATTCCAGATTTTGATCGCGGCGTCAATTAAAATTAACACGAGCTCAGGANTCAAAATAATTTAAATCTGATTTTCGAAACAGTTTGTGTAAAGAACACATCGTTGCTGACCGAACTTACATTGTAACGAGTTCGTACGATAATGTCAGATGCCGCTATGTGTACACTGAACAACGGCTCAGATTACAGTTTACAGTTCCATGCGTTTCATCCGGCTTTATCAATCGGTGTATCGCATTGCGTCATGCAACAGCTTGCATAATTCCAGATTTTGATCGCGGCGTCAATTAAAATTAACACGAGCTCAGGAAATTGTGGCGCCGGTAAGATAGAAAACGATATCATCGTTTATGGAAATGAAAATTTATTCAGAAAACGTTTACAGTATCGATTTGAAAAATAATACACGAATAGAATTTTTCTTCGTCATACAGTCACCGGAACACTCTTGATATTCGGTAAGTTTTTATCCATTACATTTTTCATACTTTCCGCGAATTCTTATTCGAATGCATGAAATCTGCAGTTTAGTCGTAACTGTATCCTCTGGAAGCAGAGTCGTTTGAAAGGTACGAGTCTCTGACGTAGCGAAGAGTTTCGGTATATTTTTCTTGCATAATTTGGTTCACCAGACGCGTGCAGTTCTTTTAATCGGCGCGAATTTGCCAGAAATACTGCTCCAGTTTCGCGGTAACGCGAAACAACATGCGACTGGCCCAGCGTGGTACTTGCTCTTAAAGTTTCCGCGGCTAGGAAATGGTTTCATAAGATCGGAACGATAGCCTGTAAAAGAATTGGGGCAAGGTGAGGTTTTGATGCGTGCGTCAGAGGTAAACTCCATTGTGATAGGAAGGATTTGCATAAATAGTGCAACCATGCAAATGCGTACGAGCTGATACACTATTTAACTACCGTTACGCCGTGGAAAGAAGCGCGGCGGCGTCGATCGAACGAGCATCAAGGAAAATAGGAGAAAATAATAGTAGGCGCGTGCACTAAATAGAAACTAAGCGCATGCGTTAAAAACGTGCTTACTACAATTTCACGCACGAAAAGTTAGCCGAGGAGGTTCGTGGAAGTGACAATCGGGATTATGTACACTGGCTCGCGCAGATAGCGCGAAGTCGGTGTCTGGGAGGATTTCGAAGATCCGGTAAATCGTCACGCGGTGACGAATTCCCGACGAAAGTAAAGCCGCGCGGCGTTGAAGGTGGTTAAAGGAAGGAAAGAATGGAATTTTATTCAAGAAGCGCACTAATGCGGGAAGTGCGGGCTCGGTGATTTCCGGAGGCGATCGGCCGTTTCCGGCCCGCGGACGCCCTTCCGAACTAAAACCATTCATTCGACGGAGAGCGAGAGGGACCGGGGATCGAACGAGGATCGCCATAGGAAGGCGAACGGAACGAGTGGAAGCGCCGGGGATCGACAAAGGATGGAGAAAGCGATCTGGCGAGTGAATGAGAGGCGAGCTGCGGGAAAGGACAAGAGGAAACGAGAGGGAACGGTGAGCGGCGACAGGGGCGGGAAACAAGAAAGGTAGGAACCACGAGCACGAGAGAGGTAGTAGTAGGCACGGCCGATCACGGCACGAGAAGGCTGCTGGTAGGCGAGAGCGAGCAAGAGTAAGAAAACGAGGGAGCAGACTGGCCGGCCGCGCCGCTTCTAGTTGAACAGAGCTGCCAGCAAATCGGCAGCAGATGTGGATGTGGATGTGGCCAGTTAGCTCGGTGCTCTGTGTTCGTACGGATCTCGACGTTCCGCGGATTTTCATGCGCCGACCGGATCCGCGTCCGATACCAGCGACGACGACAACAGCGATCAGTTGGCGAGCGTGACCCTTCTTCTTCTGGTCTCCGCGTACGATTCGATACGATTCGGGGCAGCGATGCGAGAGGGAAGTCTGTGAAAGGCTTCGAGCCCGCGGTGACAACTCGGCGGCGAAGTGGAGAACGACTTTTGGTCTCTGGCGAACGGGACGCGGGACACGAGATAAACGGGCAGGAAGGGACGAGCAGAGGCTGTGCGAAGCTTACAGCGAGGAAAGGAAAGAGAGGAAGGATAAGAAATCGAATGGAACAGTCGATCGCGCGGCAGCAGCACCAAGAACGCAGTGACCGCCGTACCTGTCTGTCGGTAGCCGAAGACTTGTCCGATAGAGAACCGGGAGTGATGTGGCAACGTTGCCGGTGGTTTGCGAGTGGAGGAGTCAGTACTCAGTCGTCGCTCGGATGTTCTATCGCGGCCCGTGTCTGACAGTGCAGTGTACGCTGCCAATAGAACCGGCGAGGGCCCGTCGGGGCCCACGAGCACCGCGAGACAACATCGCGATCACGATGACATGTCGAGAAAGTGCGGGAACGAGTAACCCCGTAACGAGCACCGAACGGACAGTTGTCGTACAGAGACGTTGTATCGCACCGACGGCGCGCGTCGTCCCCGCGTATCTTGGTTATCCTCGCCGCGGAGCGGCTCACGGGAGAAGGTGAGAGTTTCGTGGCCTTACGGGAGAGTAAACGTCGCGTTTCGAAGCGGTGTACCGCGCGTGTACATTCCGTATCGTTTCAACGAAAGTTCCTAAGTGTGCCCGCCCGGATCTACGACCGGTCAGCGAGACACTGCAGCAGCGGCACGAGAATCGAACGAGCGCGTGAATCGTAACGACGTCGTGTGTCAAAGTTAAAGAGTGTACCGCGGAGAGTTCCCGGAGAGAGACGGAAAGATCGCAAGAGGAGCCGTGCCCGCGTCTCTTTCTAACCGAGAGGTCGTGGTCGGAGTTTACGCCGTCGTACGCGCTCCTCCCTTCCCCTCCGCCCCTCTAATGGACTGTCTCTCTCTCCCTCTCTCTCGCTGAAGGCCAATTTATCTATCCCGCCGGGGCGTACGTCTGTTCAGTCCGTACGTACGTACACACAACCAACCATTCCTGGCTGTGCGCTAGCAGAGTTTTCACTGGCGCGACACGGCGAGGCAAGGCACGGCACGGCACGGCACGGCACGCGCGCACACCGTCCTACCGCTGCTGCTGGTACGCGACACGTAAACGTAAACCGGCNATGTGGCCAGTTAGCTCGGTGCTCTGTGTTCGTACGGATCTCGACGTTCCGCGGATTTTCATGCGCCGACCGGATCCGCGTCCGATACCAGCGACGACGACAACAGCGATCAGTTGGCGAGCGTGACCCTTCTTCTTCTGGTCTCCGCGTACGATTCGATACGATTCGGGGCAGCGATGCGAGAGGGAAGTCTGTGAAAGGCTTCGAGCCCGCGGTGACAACTCGGCGGCGAAGTGGAGAACGACTTTTGGTCTCTGGCGAACGGGACGCGGGACACGAGATAAACGGGCAGGAAGGGACGAGCAGAGGCTGTGCGAAGCTTACAGCGAGGAAAGGAAAGAGAGGAAGGATAAGAAATCGAATGGAACAGTCGATCGCGCGGCAGCAGCACCAAGAACGCAGTGACCGCCGTACCTGTCTGTCGGTAGCCGAAGACTTGTCCGATAGAGAACCGGGAGTGATGTGGCAACGTTGCCGGTGGTTTGCGAGTGGAGGAGTCAGTACTCAGTCGTCGCTCGGATGTTCTATCGCGGCCCGTGTCTGACAGTGCAGTGTACGCTGCCAATAGAACCGGCGAGGGCCCGTCGGGGCCCACGAGCACCGCGAGACAACATCGCGATCACGATGACATGTCGAGAAAGTGCGGGAACGAGTAACCCCGTAACGAGCACCGAACGGACAGTTGTCGTACAGAGACGTTGTATCGCACCGACGGCGCGCGTCGTCCCCGCGTATCTTGGTTATCCTCGCCGCGGAGCGGCTCACGGGAGAAGGTGAGAGTTTCGTGGCCTTACGGGAGAGTAAACGTCGCGTTTCGAAGCGGTGTACCGCGCGTGTACATTCCGTATCGTTTCAACGAAAGTTCCTAAGTGTGCCCGCCCGGATCTACGACCGGTCAGCGAGACACTGCAGCAGCGGCACGAGAATCGAACGAGCGCGTGAATCGTAACGACGTCGTGTGTCAAAGTTAAAGAGTGTACCGCGGAGAGTTCCCGGAGAGAGACGGAAAGATCGCAAGAGGAGCCGTGCCCGCGTCTCTTTCTAACCGAGAGGTCGTGGTCGGAGTTTACGCCGTCGTACGCGCTCCTCCCTTCCCCTCCGCCCCTCTAATGGACTGTCTCTCTCTCCCTCTCTCTCGCTGAAGGCCAATTTATCTATCCCGCCGGGGCGTACGTCTGTTCAGTCCGTACGTACGTACACACAACCAACCATTCCTGGCTGTGCGCTAGCAGAGTTTTCACTGGCGCGACACGGCGAGGCAAGGCACGGCACGGCACGGCACGGCACGCGCGCACACCGTCCTACCGCTGCTGCTGGTACGCGACACGTAAACGTAAACCGGCTGCCGAGAATCGGGAGTGTCAAAAGGGAAGAGGGAAGAGGATAACCGCAGAGGGAGGAGAAGAAAAAAATCACGGGCATGGGAACAGTGTGTGCCGTGGACCGATTCTCGCTTTAGTGCGCGACCGGTTGTTGTCCGCGTCTCGGAGTCGCTGCACCGTGGTCCCGAAAAACGGTGGATACCGTCTGGTTCGCGTTTCGTCCTGTGGTGCGGTGTGCCTCTCTCCGTGTGTCCCTTTACAACTTTACGCCGAACGAGGAAGGGAGGTTAGGTTAGGCTAGGACTCGCGTCACCCCCGGCCGCCGCGACTCCGTCCTCGTCTATCCCGGCGGCTCGTACTCTCCCCCGCCTCTCTATCTCGCTCTCTTTTCCTCGCGGCGTATACGGGCGAGGAGGAACGCAGACACGAGCGAGTGAGGCCAGCGGACCGACGTTTCACGCGCATACACACACGCAAGGACAATATTGGGGAAAGAGGAGGAAAATACAAATGCCGATCGCCGGTGGAATTCTGGTCGCTGGAACCGCGGCTCATTGCCTGTCTTCCGCCGCTGGCATGCTTCGATTCCTCGCTAGACTTTCAGGTTAGCACACGCAATCCATCTCTACTAGTCGTAAGCGCGATACGTTAACCCGGCTCGATTGACGGGTCGCGTTGTCAAAATCCGTTTCGCGTCGCGAGGGTTAGAGAAGGGACAGCCACGCGAGACCCAGAAAAACACGAACGACGATCCGATTCCGTTCGCCAATAAGAATCCTCGATAAGAACTGCCAATAAGAATAATTTTACTGTACATACACGTTGTTGAGACGTTCTAACAAAATCGTATCTCAATTCGAGTTTGCTTTGCTCCGTGAGTCTCTATAGTTTGATTAATTTATCTTAACGGTTATTTTAAAGAGGTACTGTAATAAAGATCATCGATAGCGACAATGATTGCACGATGAGTATGTTTAATGCGAATCGTTTTACTCGTGTTCGCGCGGCTGTCCTTTACACAGGATGATCTCGTTCTGTGTGGTGAGGTTTCTCTCTCTCTCTCTACGGGTCGTGAAAATTTCGCTATTTTCTCGCGTCTAGCCGCGTCGCGAATACCGGGGAATCCGTGTGGTTTCGATTCCCAGACTTTCGAGTCAGTGCACCGCTTACTGCTAGCTGTTAAATGGAAGCGTACAGCGGACGACGTAGACAGAATAAGAGGAACAAAAACGCGAAGAGACGGTCTCGCGTAGCCGCGCCGCGGTATTATACGAGTTCGCGTGTATCCCGTGCAGAGAGGATTTGACGTATCGACTCGGATTTCCATAGCGTCGAGTAAAATTAACCTCTCCACCCACGCTGTTCCTTCTCTAATCCGTGTCGACGATCGTTGTCATCGGTTTAACCCTGTAAGTGTGACAGTACTTACTACTCCCTTTTTCCCTTAAAGCTGCACCATTATTCTTTCACTGTATTTTATTTTGTTCAGTCACGACGAAAGCTTTATGACATTGTCGCAATAAGAATTATCCTTCTGCATTTCATTGCTGCTAAGACTGCCGTTCATCCCTGTAAGTGTAATATCGGTTTTATACTGTAAGAACATTGTATCTGTATTTTATACTAGCGAGTTACAACGAAAGCTCCAGTTTCAATTATTGTGATTTTATCTCGCAGTAAGAAGCTTAGCCCTCAGCTTATCCCTGAAAGTATAATATCGGCTTAACGCTTTAAGGGTAACAGTGATCATTACTGCCTTCTTCCCTTCAAGCTTGAACTCCATATTTTAGGGATAAATAATATTTTCTTATAATTTGTAATCTAGATTCGCTATTTAAGATTGACAGTAATTCATGAAGATAATTTTCTCTGTCAAGAAATATTGTCATACTTNAAGGAAACGATTTATTATAACATTACCGCAATAAGAATTATTTTCCTGCAGGTTGCTTAGGCTGCTGATAAGACTTCCGTTTATTAGTTCTATCGAGTAACTCGATTCGTAATAAACGGGAAATGCCTTATGATCACTTCATTAATTATTTATATTGATTACGCGGATCGTTCGACGAAAATGATTAGTCACACCTTGGGATCCGCGAGAAACTCACGGATTTCAAGTAAATTTCTTATGTTTATCGAACCTTGTGTAAAGATAAGACACTCCCAATCACGTTTCCTTATCAGGATCAAAAGTTACCGAGAAATTAAACGTGCGTCACGCAAAAATAATTTTCTCCTGAATAGAACTATGGTGGTAATTATTTGGATTACGGCAATCCGTGGCCTCTTCTATGCAGCGGTACCAATTCTTCTCATACCGATGTTAATGATCGCTATTGTCGCCGGTTTCGCAACGAACCGTTGTCCGTCTGCAATTCGTTTTTCAAATCCGTTTTCAGAACATAGCAGACACCACGTGTCGTTAGATTTTCTCATCAAGCCTTTAGAGTTATTTAGATAAACAACGTACCTGGTATTAGGAGAAGTATAAATTGAATTGATATAAAATAAAAAGAGGTTTNGTCAAGCCTTTAGAGTTATTTAGATAAACGACGTACCTGGTATTAGGAAAAGTATAAATTGAATTGATATGAAATAAAAAAAGGTTTCACTTCCTTTCAATGCGTCACGTTCTCCGGATCGAGGCGTCTCCTTGCGATAATGCTTATCTGATAGCAGCGTAATACTGATCCACCCAATACACCGACTATAAACGAATTCCTTTCGGGATTAACCCTTTGGGCTATCGAATTTACATTATGACGGAATCGTTTAATTCTCAATCGTAGAAGCATAAATAAACCGTTGCCGCGTGGCGTCTATTGTAGATTAATTCATCGGACGAATGAATGAGAAACCTGTACGCAAAAATCGGGCGCAGATACGCGTATCAAAATATAAATAGAAGTGTATAGAGGCTCTCGGGCACTCGGGTCGGGAATTTACCTACCCGTCGTCGCACGGCGCTCTGATTCACCGAAAGGGAACGCGTTTCACTGAAAAATTTCGAGTAGATCCCAGACTCTAACTAGATGTATCGCGGATCTTTTTTTCTCTGCACGGTTCGCGCGACGCAAATAGGCGCCCATGTAACAGACAAGAGATTTGATGCAAATCGCAAAAAGTGAGAGTGGCAGTGAGTCAACATCCGCGTCTGCCTGTTTTCTACTCATCAATAGAGTTCCAATCGGATCAGGATTAACTCATGAAAACGGCCTGAATCGAAAGGATTTGTAATATTGGATTATAAATTCGTCTGGGAAACCGAAAATTGTACTTTTTTAATTATTTTATTATGTTTTATATTAGGTATTATGACTTGGTATGTTATGCCGATTAGATTGGAAGGTTGCGTTGACAAGGGGGGGTGGGTTGAAATATAGCGAATTTCCCGGTTTATCGTCCCCTTTGATGATCCCCGGGACGATTATTCCGGCCAGACGGCGGATACGTAAACCTACACACACGTCGAAAATAAATTTTGCGGAGTATTGCCGGTTCATTCTAAAGGCGCATAGAATGATAGCTATTTCCGTTAAGGACAAAAAAACTGGCTGCCACTGTCTGTGGCTTCTAAAGATAAAGCGTCTGCAAGCGATTTAACAAGAAAATCGGCCTGTCTCCATCCTGCCCTATCGGATTCAACCCTTCCTAAAACAAAAAATGTCACCCTCCCAACAGCCTTGTTAGGTCGTGTCATACAAATTGAATCTCTCAGTGCATAAGTATAATGCATAGGTTTTTCACTCAATTTCGAAAGAATGAGAATGTTAGTTGAATAACAGTTTTAAGAAATGGCAGGGTTTCTGAATGGCTCGGATCGTTTCGATGTGATTCACGGTTCCGGTTAATCGATCGCCTCGATAAAACTATCATACTCAGATATTTTACAACTGTGAACATGACGCGTATGAAATTTCGCGGCGCGAACGCCGTTCGAGAGTATATTTCTGTCCCCATTAGCAAATAGCACATGAATTATACATGCCGGCCTCTGTTAATTAGCGGCGATGTGTTATGTGTCGGGTTTATCGAGTTGGAAAATTAAACGGTTCGATACCGTGCTACGTATTATCAAATTTCTAAGCTTGGCCCTAGGAATACTAATCTCGTTTTTGTACAATTTAAATTACGATTGTTACATACACGTGGATTTGTCGATGTTTCAATAGTGTCCGCTTTTTATATTTATTCATGGTTGTTTAATAGCGACTCGCAGGACCAAGTGATTTTGCATAAGAAAGAAAGGTATGCCTTTTGAAAAAGCGGTACTTTGAGAAATCCCGTACGTGATCTCAGAATCGAAAAGTTTTTGGCAACAAAATGCATCGAAGGCCGGCTAGGAAACTCGGCTACCTACGGGACAATGATATTTTCCGCTTTTCTCCCGGAACGCCGGTGCACAATGCCGGCGTGTAACGCCTATTTCTAAATAGACCCCGTACCGCCCCGTGGGACCGCCGGTGCAACATTGTGTACCGTTATTATTAGGATTCTAGCCAAACAATCGGCCACCAGTCAATCTCTAAATCTTGTTCGAAGCTCCCGTCGAAGGCTTGACACTTCTCGCCTTTCATCCTTTGATTTAGTACCCTTCACGGCACAGGTGGCTAGTAAACACTGGAAAGGTTCTGACAAAATGAGATTGAACGAATTCTGCATTTTAAATCCTACCGGTTTTCCGACAAGATGAAACATGCTAAACTCCTAATGTTTTCATTTCAATTTTATAATCCAAAATTGAATGTATTCAATATTGAAAATGCTTCGATTGGATTCGCAATAAGATGCAAAATTTGTTCCTGAACTCGTTCTCTAATCTTTTTCTATATTGTTTAAATTGATTTATTTAATTTGTTCATATTTATATTAGTGCAGTGGTACGACGTTTTCTGCCAGGGGTGGTAGATTTGAATTCGTGTTGAGAGATGAACGGGACTAATTTTTCCGGTGATTTTCAATCGTCCTGGAATCCGAGGTGAAAGGGCGATTTCGGATATCGCGTGTTGATATCTGGTGGTGAAAATCGTTGATGTTAACGGTGGACTGCGTCCGCGTACACGCGACTATCTCGCACTGTCCATCATTTTTCTGTTAGGCGTTCTTCTTCCGGAGTTTGTATTTAATTTCCAAATCGATACTATTTATATGTTCTACGAAATGAATATATGAAACAGCATGTAAAGTAGTGGCTGAAATGATATAGAAAATAGTATATGATTAAAGTAATTGTTGTTCTTAGAGTAAAACGAAGTCATAGTCGGATGAAAGGTGAAAATAAATGCTTGTTGGCACGGCAGGTCCGGGGAATCTCGATCATGAATATTAACGTATCCTATCCGAGGAACGATTTTACCGCGGCTCCTCGTTTTACGTCCGGTGTGGCACGTGAAAGGACGATCAATTATTCGGGCGTGCGACACAAATGTTATTCGGTGCATCACGCCGCGTCTCGATTTTACCTAGGCCACCCTCCCTCGCGGTCGTTTCGATACATCCGGATCCAACAAATCATCCAAGTCATGTAAATCAACGTTTCATCATTAGACAGCGGATTTTCATGCAAAACAGGAGATTCAAGGTGGCCACTTAAAATGCAGATCGTAATTTCGTTTATCATTTAAGCACCGCAATATACATTTGCTTTTTATATTTTGTACAGTTTTAGGCACCACGTTTGTACTTGCAGAATATTTAATTATTTCAATTATGCATAAAATCTGCAGTCAGTTATAATTGTGCTATAATTGTTCCGTCAATTTCGTACAAATTCACGTTCAATAATGGCCCGTAATTGCCTATTGGAAACGTTGTAGTTCGATGAAATGGCTAGAACAGATGTGGATGCACTTCAGGAACGTTTTAACTGCACTGCGACCACTGCAGTCTCGCGAGAGGGTATATAAAAGCGACGGGTGGTTGCGGAAGTCGTCTGCGAACGCCGCACCAGTCTTCAATAAAGTTTCAACNGTTATAATTGTGCTATAATTGTTCCGTCAATTTCGTACAAATTCACGTTCAATAATGGCCCGTAATTGCCTATTGGAAACGTTGTAGTTCGATGAAATGGCTAGAACAGATGTGGATGCACTTCAGGAACGTTTTAACTGCACTGCGACCACTGCAGTCTCGCGAGAGGGTATATAAAAGCGACGGGTGGTTGCGGAAGTCGTCTGCGAACGCCGCACCAGTCTTCAATAAAGTTTCAACCGATATATCGCAACGACCTGGTTTTACGATCTTTCTCTTTAACAAACTTTCCTCTTATCTTTATATAGGATTTTGTACCTATACATATTCCATTCGTCGATCATTGAGTCACTGCATTAATTTGTATACCGAATAAAATTAGTAACAGATTTTTTTTTTAATTTTTGTCAGTTCACTCGAAATTCTTCTATGCTCACGCTAACATTATGCATATCTTGGCCACGAAAACCGCAGGGCTGCCTGATATACACACGTGCATAGGTTCGTTTATATAGGCGACGGTGCACCTGCAGGAGTTATGCAAATTCGCGTGGTGTGCGTGTCGGCACGCGTCGGTGTGTCTTTGGTTCTTGGCCAGGGTGGACTTACCTTCGGCAGTCGATTGGGCCAGGGAGAGAAGAGGGGATCACGAAACGCTTTTTTCACCGAAACGGCCCGCTAATGCTAAATTACCTCTCGCGATCACGAAAGCCCTCGTACGTTGGGCTGCGGCCATTATTATCGAACGTTCTTCGGCCTCGCTGCCTAAGTACGTACGGATCTCTTTGACTTCGGGGTGGGCCTCGGCCGTTATTATCGAGGTGATAAATCGTCCAGGAAATTATCCCTCTGAGCACGTGAAAATTTGCCGTAATTTAACGTCTGACCTCTGCTAGCGGCTACTCGAATTTCTACAAACCTGCCCCAGTTCTAATCAACTCTAAATCTAGTCCAGTTACTCGAAATCGTTAGATTAGTTTCTGCAGTTTTTCTCATAGTCATGGAGGCATGTTAAAAATGGATAATGAACTGTTTCCAAATGAATATTGAGTTTTTCATAGCAGCAAAATGTTGGATTGAAAATGCTTATGCAAATGATTGCACTGTAATATATTTACGAAAAAAATTTACTTGAACAATGAAAGGTGTGTCTGTATTTAATTCCATAATTAATATTACAAAAATCTGCAGTCCATGTTTTTTATAAAAATTCTATTGGGATTCAGTAAAAGTATGTAGAATTTAGATAAGGTCAAGGGAAGAATAGAAAAGTGAATTCGTAATTGTCTGGCTATTTCCAGCTAATCTACGGTAATAAAGCGATTGCTCGCGTTTCAGAGTGTCGTTTAACATCGGCAATAGATGCAACTCTATTCCTCCGTTTATCACATGTCACGTGGATTCGTGCACACGAGCTAGAAAAAGCTACTAAATTTCGTTTATACCCCACGCTGATGTATCACGGACTCGCGTGTTTTCCCCACAGTTAAAACGACCTTAGATCCACCGATAAAGGGCATCAATTTTTTACCAAATTCACTTCCCACGTCTCTTGATTTAACCACAAATATTATCGTCAGTGCTCAATCAGGTGTCCCTAGATAAATGTTGATTTGTTTATGTGTAAAAATTGTAATCTTGTTTTTTATATTCTATACAGAAATATCAGTTCAAAAAATGAGATTGCAGATACATTTTATTGTTTAAATATCTTGCTTTGCTTTCGATATTTACATAATTTTGTACATTGCACTTTCTATATTTTGTACACGAAATTCTATTGAGAAAGTTGGTTTAAAAACAAGAAGAATTAATTTGGTTTATTAAATTTTTAATATAAAAAATGGGTTTTGATAAGAATTCGGTCAGGTGATAATTAAAACGAAATCAGGCAACGTTTCTCCGTTTCCGGGTCCCAATTAAACCATCTGTTCATCGGATTCGCAGAGTGGACGTCCGCCGGTGTAGAGTAGGGTGCGCGTCGGCTATGGTAATTAAGCCGTTCCCGTCACGTCTAATTGCGCCCGGGGCTTAACGAGTAGGTAGGTGGCTTACCTGGCGGCACCGAAAAATTTGCTAAACAACTGATTTTCGCCGACCAATTAACCGACGTCCCCGTCCTTCCATCGCTTTACACGGCCGGTGAGTTCCATTCTCATGCCGGTACCCGAATAACGGATACTATCACGTGATTTATTTGCTCCTGTTCGCTCTTAGCGGTTCACGTGGGAATCGGGACCCCTTGTCTGCGAATTAATCGCTTTACCTCGCGCAAGTATTTTCGCGTAAAAAATAACTTTTTAATAATTGACTAGCAGATTGTGGGTTCCAGTAGAAAAATCTGATTTGCACAGAATATAAGAATGCGCGTGCACAATCTAAATTAAGACTTTATAATCACTAAATCATTTTCCACTAATTTTTTTCCAGTACAATTCGCCATAAAAATATAATTGCTTTTTATTGTACCTAAATTCGACCATCTGACCTGATGCAATTAAGCAACCAATCCCAGCCGACGGTACGAGCGAAGAACTCGGAAAGGCCAGGGTTTAATTGAGTAATAAACGCCGGTTTACAACGTGGCTCTGTGGAAAATGCTAATAATAATACTAGACACCCGGGGTTTAAAGTAGTACATAATCATCGACACAAAATGGCCGGGTACTGTTACAGGAATCCATCGGAATACTCCTTTTTCTCGTGAAAAAAGAGTTTCTCGGTATTTTCGAGGAATGTATTTTGTGAAGGGTTAATCGGGAGGATCAGGAGCGGCACAATGAGCGTAAACCTCCAAATCCTCTCAAATAACAATCTTTGTGAAAGGATTCGATTCGAAGCCCGCTCGCAAAATCTCGACCTCCGAGATAATCGGCGTGGCACACCTGCGTGAACGTATCGGAACGGCGAGTGGAAGGGGAATTATTGGTCCAAATGATAAAGACAAGAGTAATAACGTTATAAGTGGCCGGAGTTTTTACGGGTCAGTTATCGTGTTAATACCGGTATCGAGGTTTAATGATATTACCGAGAGATCAATAAGATCAAGAAAATTGTGATATAATTAAATGGATCCCGTTAGATCTATTAGTACTTATAAGAGTAATCGTTTTTATAAACAGANTTTTGATAAGAATTCGGTCAGGTGATAATTAAAACGAAATCAGGCAACGTTTCTCCGTTTCCGGGTCCCAATTAAACCATCTGTTCATCGGATTCGCAGAGTGGACGTCCGCCGGTGTAGAGTAGGGTGCGCGTCGGCTATGGTAATTAAGCCGTTCCCGTCACGTCTAATTGCGCCCGGGGCTTAACGAGTAGGTAGGTGGCTTACCTGGCGGCACCGAAAAATTTGCTAAACAACTGATTTTCGCCGACCAATTAACCGACGTCCCCGTCCTTCCATCGCTTTACACGGCCGGTGAGTTCCATTCTCATGCCGGTACCCGAATAACGGATACTATCACGTGATTTATTTGCTCCTGTTCGCTCTTAGCGGTTCACGTGGGAATCGGGACCCCTTGTCTGCGAATTAATCGCTTTACCTCGCGCAAGTATTTTCGCGTAAAAAATAACTTTTTAATAATTGACTAGCAGATTGTGGGTTCCAGTAGAAAAATCTGATTTGCACAGAATATAAGAATGCGCGTGCACAATCTAAATTAAGACTTTATAATCACTAAATCATTTTCCACTAATTTTTTTCCAGTACAATTCGCCATAAAAATATAATTGCTTTTTATTGTACCTAAATTCGACCATCTGACCTGATGCAATTAAGCAACCAATCCCAGCCGACGGTACGAGCGAAGAACTCGGAAAGGCCAGGGTTTAATTGAGTAATAAACGCCGGTTTACAACGTGNCATAATCGCTAAATCATTTTCCACTAATTTTTTCCAGTACAATTCGCCATAAAAATATAATTGCTTTTTATTGTACCTAAATTCGACCATCTGACCCGATGCAATTAAGCAACCAATCCCAGCCGACGGTACGAGCGAACAGCTCGGAAAGGCCAGGGTTTAATTGAGTAATAAACGCCGGTTTACAACGTGGCTCTGTGGAAAATGCTAATAATAATACTAGACACCCGGGGTTTAAAGTAGTACATAATCATCGACACAAAATGGCCGGGTACTGTTACAGGAATCCATCGGAATACTCCTTTTTCTCGTGAAAAAAGAGTTTCTCGGTATTTTCGAGGAATGTATTTTGTGAAGGGTTAATCGGGAGGATCAGGAGCGGCACAATGAGCGTAAACCTCCAAATCCTCTCAAATAACAATCTTTGTGAAAGGATTCGATTCGAAGCCCGCTCGCAAAATCTCGACCTCCGAGATAATCGGCGTGGCACACCTGCGTGAACGTATCGGAACGGCGAGTGGAAGGGGAATTATTGGTCCAAATGATAAAGACAAGAGTAATAACGTTATAAGTGGCCGGAGTTTTTACGGGTCAGTTATCGTGTTAATACCGGTATCGAGGTTTAATGATATTACCGAGAGATCAATAAGATCAAGAAAATTGTGATATAATTAAATGGATCCCGTTAGATCTATTAGTACTTATAAGAGTAATCGTTTTTATAAACAGAACCAACAGGCTGGAATTGCGCTTAGAATTTTAGAAGAGCTCGTTGCTACGTATCGAGAGGAGAGTCTATTTTCGAATAGATGATGGTGAGATTAGATCGGCTATTAGAATGTCTCGGTGGTTGAGCTTCGATCGGAGATATTTTCATCGGGCAATTAAGTCGTCGCGGTGGTAATTAAGTCGTAATTCAACTTGCCAAGGTAACAGCGTCGCTTCGATTGTGCGTGAACGATCACAGAGACTGAGCTTACTAATCGAATTTCATTTTTTATCGCCCGGATCCTTCGCATTGTATTTTCTCTAACTGTATCAAGTCCACGGCCCGCCGATTGCATTATCCGATGCATAATTGATATTTTATGGATCTGCATGGATGCCGTGGATGTTATTGATTCGTTTTGTAGAGTCGGCGAAGCGATGTGTCGNTCCGCCGATTGCATTATCCGATGCATAATTGATATTTTATGGATCTGCATGGATGCCGCGGTTGTTATTGATTCGTTTTGTAGAGTCGGCGAAGCGATGTGCCGGTCGGATCTTTGGAATAGAGATTGATGAGCTTAGGTCCAGACGGTGGATGTTGGTTCCAGCGAACCCTTGGAAAGTCAGTGGCCTTATTTCGCGGTTTTGAGTACGGAGCATTCTATTTACGCCCAGACCAGTCGGTTTTTAGTTGCCACGTGTGTCCGTGTATAGGTGAACGCGCAAGGATGAACGAAGAGGCAGCGTAGTGAACGGGCGAAGAAGGAACGCGAGAAAGGGAGAGGGGAAAGGTTCGTCTCGAGCGTGTATCCCGCCAAGCCGGCGCGTATCCAGGAAGTGACGTCAGCCGACGACGTTCTTATGAATTAATTTGCGGAAATCAAGCCTCCCACCTACCCCTTTCTCTCCGCGCAGATAGATCCTAATCCTTGCGCGCGGTTGCGCAATCCTAATACATACCGCCTACGCGAAAACTATGAACGTACCCTGAACGCTTTGTTGCAGTGGTCCCAACGTACCCAGGATAGAGTAGGTGCCGATAGGATTGCCGTTTGTCTTCGACTTTGCCAATTTTCTTGCCACTTCGTTAGCCGTTTCGAACGAGAAGCTGTGAGTGCTCGCAGTTTTCAATATACAAAGCTTTAAGGTGATTTGTTTAAACGGAATGTAGTTGGAAAATATTGAAAACTATGAGGGTTTCTAATTATTTAGTAAGGGAATTTTTTTAAAAGTGAAAATCTATTCTAAATATTGAAGAAAATGGTACCTCGGCTGATTTGAATGTTTGGTCTATTAGATTTTATGATTGGAAGAAAAAGAGCAATAGGTTTGAGCAAACAGTTGTATTGTCTACGATATTCCCGTTAGGATAACCTAGATCGATAGAATCGGGGCGAGGAGCAGCTTCCAAGAAAAGATTTTGCATCGCAAATGACCCGGGGAGTTCCTCGATGACTGTCCTCACCCACGTAGCGTACCGATGAACAATACCTTAAACTTGACGCCGCGTCTCGCGATCATCCTGTCGCTGTCGCTATTTTAGGACCGCTACTACCGGAACAATCCTCCTCTCTTCCTCCCGAGCGAACCATCGCTATCCTTCGAATTCTCTGATTCCTCTGCTCGCAGCATTGCGATATCTTAGAAGTTGATTAGATTTTCTTCGTGTTAGAAATATTTTAAGATTGTCGATTTCTCAGAATGAATAAAGAAAATTATAAAATAATTCTTAGAGTGTTAGAATATCTAAAGTGATTTAATTTAGTATTAGAAACGTTGTAAGATCATATTTAGTTAAAAGGATAATTATTCTGTAGATTGGATTAGTTGCCGTCGCCCACTCGCTTTGGGAAACTGTAGCTTGAAGGTAATTAGCGGTCCGGAGTCGTATCGGTGCCGATCGCCGAGCCTTCCGGCTCGAAAATTGGAACGTTCGACGCCTAGTCGAGATTCTTTAGATCGTTATCGTTGGACACCTACGACCACCGGATCCTTAGTGTCCCGTTGGACACCTACGATCGGTCACACTCTCTCTGTCATTTACCGGGTATCTATATAGAGCCGTTCGATCTCTATACTTCACGTTTAGTTAAACTGCTTCTACCAAAACTGATAAACGATGAAATCAGTGTCAAAATACTTGAATGATCAAAACTTAGAGCCTCGGTTTTTAACTGTACCAAAATCCTAATTGATTGTTAACACTAGATTGTCGGCTTAGTGTATAGTTATTTTAATTACAATAAGTCAATTCAAATATAAAAATTGGAGTTAAAAAAAAAAATAAAATTTCATTTTAAAAAAACTTTATTCGAAACAATTTTTACGTATATTTTCTATTTTTGAAATACATTTGTCTCAATTTTTAATACATTTAGCACAGATCCACTTCTATTTTTTTGCATGGTACTCGAACTTCGAATCTTGAACAATGAGTCAAATTGACTTCGGCAATTTAGTGTATGAATAATTATAACTATGGTCTAACAAGATCAAAAAGTACTCATGAACAGATGCACGCGAACGGCCCAAATAAGGGATCTTGTTTGTCTTCGGTCTTGTAGTTCGTAAAACTGTGGAAATCAATTTGAAAGTGCTTGAACGGTCCCCTGGGAGGTCGGAGGTCCGTCAAACAGTACCGAATCGATTGGGGCAGCCGAACGTTGGCACCTGGCCGGGCCATCGGTCCAATCCGTTGGATATAGATATTTTGTCCGGCACATAACAAGCCGCTTGACGTGCAAAGATGGCCCTTAAAGCTGTAGAGAGACCGAGGGATGCCAATGCAGTTTAGGATAATATAACGAAGATCGGTGGCATGAGGCAGGCGGCAGTAGAAGAAACGGGAGCGAAGGATGGAGAAGGAGGGTAGAGCCAGGTGTTTCACGGGGTACCATAGAAAGAAACCACCCCCTGCCTGCGGTTCCCTCATTCCTCTCTTCCTCTCTCTCTCTCTACTTCTGCTTCCTCGACGCACCCTTTTGCCCTCCTCGTCTCGCCGCGAGAGGCGTTCTCTCTCCTAGCCCTGCGACGACCTCCCACCCCGAGTTCCCTCTCTCGCTCTCTAGTTTCGACTGGTCTCCTCGTTATACCGGGTGTCGCGTGGCGAATCGGGTAAACGGGAACGGAAAATAGGCTGGGCCGTGTTTTGCCGGTTTCGTCGCGGAGGTTCGCCGATCTAGGTGGTCGGCCGTCCCTGCGGTTCCACCAGAACCGGCGGCATTCGCCGTAGATTGACCGGATACCTTCCGAGAAATCCTGAAAATCGCGCCTTTTGTCCAACCGAGACCACCTAAGTATCCTTCGTCAAATTACGTCCAATCATCATTAGAACTCCAGTCAAATCGATTACACACAAAAAATGCGTGTAACGCGCGAAAGTTCGCGTGACATCAGAGGTACACAGATTGTCCTTGAAAGAAAGATAAGATCGATCGAACGAACTCGAGCTAGAAGTCGATTTGTCGAAAGTTTTATTTGATGCGGAAACGCCTAAGATATAAGGGAGAAAGTATCGTTGCTCGTCTCGACAGCGGGGTCGTTTATTGATCAGCGGATAGCTCGAACGCGATCGAAGTGCGACGGAGGCCCGCAACACGGTGCGCTCGGACGGGCTCGAAAAGAGGGCGAAATCGATATTCGTGTGCGGCGCTGCCACGATCCGTGCCACCCGGTATAGGAGCGAACACCCAGGAATTAGAGAGGAGTCCTAGTGCCTCGAGCCCTGTAATATTATACCGGCGGACTCCCATGTGCACCGGTTTGCGTTTCTGCACGGTGCGAGAGACGCCACCTCCTCTCTCTTTCTCTCTCTTGAGATCGTGTCGCGGCTCGTCTCCGAGCTCGTCTGTCGTCGTCGATCCTTCCGTCAAGACGGATAACGACCTAGACTGATGCCCAGTCGTTCCTAATATACATACAGCTTCTTTATTTAACCCATTCATCGTCGCGCGTATGAACATGAATATTAATAATACTAGTAATTAATAATATTGCTATTATTTTCTCTTAAGCTTGCAATTAATGCAATTAACTAATACGATGTTTCAAATAATGATTAATACGTTTATCATATAATATAATTTGATGTTGATTCTGAATAGTTTTGTATATGGGTAGCAAACGGGATGGAAGATTTGTTCTGGGTAAGAAAACGTACCGATGGAATTCGCTGGTACCACAGAATGAGGATCGGCCGGTTCGCGATCGGAATCCGACGATAACGAGCGCGCCGTGACTCGTCGATAACGACTGGTTTTCCTGGCCGATGGAAAAGTACCTACGCGGCACAGAAAACGAGCGAAAGAGCGACGAAGAGAGAAAGAGAGAGAAAAGTAGCCGCGAAATAGGACATCGCGATCGACTAAGTGTTGCGATAAGGAAATGTCCTCGATTAGTGTACACCACTGTTCAGAAGTTTTCAGACGCTTCCTATTAAAAAAAACTCACGATCGCATCAGGGATGTCGTTAAATAAGTCATACAATGAGTCATGGAACACATAATCAGAATCATTTCTGTAATTTACTATCAGAAATTTTTGTGCGTTTATTGAAATTCTTAGAACGTCTGATTCGATTATGCGTTTCGGATTGGTATTAAAGCTCGTGAAAAAAGGGCCGTGGACGCGTTGGTTCGATTCGTTGAACGGCGATTTCTCGTCGATTTAGCGTTTAATTATACGTGGAACACGTATCCCGTGAAAGACACTCGATACGACACGAGATAACGTTTGTCCTGACTTCTGTAAGCCGCAGGAATCGCCTTGTTCCTGGAGGGGGATGCGACACGAGGTTTGATCGCGAACGCGTTAACGCGAGAGCACGTGAACGGCTTCGTGGCGCGTAACGCGATAAAAACCTTCAGCAAAACGACGACGGTTAATCAAGATCCCAGAGGACGGTTGATAAACACGCGGAAGATGCCTCGGAGACTGCTTTTAATCCGCTTACCCGTGTAACTTCGATAATTACGTTAAACGGCCTCGGCTCGAGTCGCGGAAACATGATCCCCCCCCGATTATTACACTTCATTCAGGATTAATTCATTTGCATTATTGGAACGTTTTATTATAAACGCTGAATTTTCATTATAATACAAGGATATATCTCTTCAGTAAAGGAGAGCGAAGTCAGCAATAGTTGATTAGTTAAGAGCAATTTTTTGCTTGAATAATAGTAACTGCTTCCTTCTTTACCAAATAACGGGACTTTATGTGTGAAAATACTGTCTACAGTTTTTATAAATATACAGTAGTGTTTGACATTTGATTTTCGTTAGAAGGAAAGAAATAAATGCAACGTGCAAGACGTACAATATTTAATTTTTTATTAAATAATACACACAATATGCCAGGTCATTCGCACATGCATTTATTTTTGATTGGAAAAAAGTGGATTGAAGTAATTGGCAGAGATAAAAGTAGGGGCCCGGGTATTGATGGGTTCCTCGCAGCCCGCTAGAAAATTCCAACATTCTTCGGGCTTCCATATCCATTTCGAGTTTAGCGAGAATCGATATTTGGCGTGTGGCCTTCGTGGTCCGGTCAGCGTGTAGGTACGCGTGAGGTTACACGCGTGCATTTCGTATCCTCAGCCCCGATCCCCGGCATCCTCCGAAAGAGGTGAAATCGTGGGTATTTTCACGAGACTGCGGCGACACTCCGTCAGTGTCATTCGTTTCCGTTATAAAAGCGTGCGGACCCAGTAAATTTCCCCTTATCTCGCGGCGAAAATCTGTCGTGCCGATGGCTAATATAGACGTCTCTTTCTTTTTCCCTCATTATGCACCGAGTGGCGCATTGCGTGGTCAAAAGATTTTGGCGATCGATAAATTTCGAGCTTAAAAGAGGGTGTCTATGCATGAGAATGCGTCCCGGATTTATTATTCCTAAGATCGGACCGGGCGATTGCCGCATTTCACTTACCCTCAAGGGCTAGGACTTTGTGTATGCCGATAAAAATGTTCCAACCCTTTCGTGCATGCGCTTTTATCTCGGCGAAAAATATTGTAGCATTTCGTTGCAACGAAATGAGATTGCGCTTTTATTATACGGCCAATCCGATACTGGGGCGATAAGCCGTTTTATTTGACTTTCTTATTGGCCAAACCTGTGATAAATGTGATAACAGTATTTATATAAAGACTTAGTAGAACAGCAGAACTACGATAATGATTATTACTTAAAAAAAAAATTCATATATTTTCTCATATTATTAATCTCATTTCTTATATTTTTATAAAGAAGTATAATTTCTCGCTTCTGCGCGTGGCATTAAATGCATAGAACGATCGGTTCTCAGGTTTTGGGTTTAACACCGATTAGAAACGAGTTTTGTCAAAGAACAAATTTTTTCCTCGTTGGAAAAAAATTCGTGGAGCTTTCTACTTCTCCGAATGCATGAATAAAACATATGCACGCGCGGCTCTCTCGGCGTGGCAGGTAGTACAAGTTGGAAAACGTGAAAATCGGTCGGAAAAGGCTGCGGACAATTTGCCAGGTCTAGCCGTCGCGCCGCCGGGTCGTCGAAACGAGTTTCCCTTGTTGTTTGTTTTCGCGTCTGGCGGTAAAAATGCCCGGATTTCGATTCTCTGCACTGTACACATTCTACCAGGCAGACGCTCCTTCATCTCGTTACATTTATAGACTTACGGAGAAGAGTTTCGTACTTTGGGACACGCCGCGACTCGAGACGTGTCTCGTCGCCACAAGGCTTTGCATATTAGTCATCCATATTTCCGATCGAGCAAATCTTCCTAAGAGCTCTCGAGTATCGAAAAAGAGAACCTCCGGAAACACAGATCTGTGCCACTCTAATCCAGTCCCAATTTTTTACTTTGGCCAGAGTTAAAGGAATTTATTCGTTTGATACTATTTAAAACTTCTGTATTAATTTGTATTAATTCATTATATTCATTTTTATTAATTCATTTATTAAAATCGAATAACAATTAGAATAACTTTATCGAAAACATTAGAAATAGGAAATATTTATTTTTTCGAGGTAGATTTCATTTTTAAAAATTAGTATTACAAAAGTTTTACATTGCGTGAAAATCTGCGGTCTATTTATAAGTTCGTACCCGGAAAAGGAAATCGATGGGAATTGTCGCTTGGTGGTGCGGCACAGGTATATACGCATGGTTTGACGCAACTGGGTCAATGGCGGTTCGGTCACGTTTTGATTTATGATCCTGCGCCTTCCGATTGGGGACACACCGGCTGCTGACCACCCAGCGGACACGGTAGTTACAGGGTGCTCCTTTGACTGCGGCTTTTTATGTAGAATAAAGTGAAAAGGTGTACTTCGTATTACCATAGAATTCTTTCTCCTCGTATTTTTGCACACTGAATACGTCGTTCTAATTTCATCACATTTATATCTCTTATTAAAAAGATTGCAGTCTATCGTATTATTATTATTTTAGTTCATTAATACATTTTTTATATAAATTGTATAATCAAGGAACTCGTCGAATGAATACGTTCTTGTATTTTAAAATTGTATGAATCCTTACATAAAAACCATGACGAAGCATTGAAATTTTAACAATTATTAGACATTACGGTGAAATTCGTTTCTTAAAAATTTCTATCAATGCAAGCAAAATTCCTGACTCGATATTTTGTGAAAGTTTCTTCTTCAATTGTCAAGAGGCACGTGACCGGCGACAGATGCGTCGCATGTCTCCACGAGAGTATAATCATCGGCGAGGTAAAAGTTAAAGGAAACACGACGTTGCTCAACGGCGCTGTGCGTAATTTATGGTAAATCGATACGGCATCTAGGACCGCAAGGGCTGTCGGACGCGTACCGTTGCGTCTACGTTCAGTTTCCACGTTGCGACAATCGAAAGTCGCGAAACCATAATTTTAAGACGGGCACCGCGCCGGGACCACGAGATCGTCGATAAGGATTCCTTAAAGGGTTAATATTCATGAGAGATAAGCTTTGCTCGATCGATGACGAACTCGCACACTGCGGATGACAGTGACTCATCACCAGGACGACACCGATTAGTATTAATCCGGCTGATAGCTCGTTCTAGCTCGATTCATTTCCACGGAATTGCCTCACCGACACTTCGTTATCAGTGCCTCTGCAATATTTACTTTTTTGTCTCATTTTATACACACCGAATCAAAGGAAATTTGTCATTCGATTAGATTTAATGATATATTCTTGTATTTCGTAAAGAAAAAGTTTTGTGCTAGCTCTTATTGACTCAGAAACGATTTGAGAAAACGTCAAACGACCGTCTTTATAATACCTGACGAGTTTCTTACAAGGTAATCTGTTCGATGGTGTCTTTGTGCTTTCAATTAATTGAAAAAAATGGGCGTAAGGGGAGTACGGTTAGAAGGGTATAGATCCGTCTTGATTGAAGCGTAGAAAAAGAGCGGAGGGAGGAGGAGTCGTTGAAACGTTCGATCTCGGTGGTGCATATCGTGCCCCTCGGATATTAACCACGAGGGGCAGCAGCCGTGGCCCGGGATAATTGGGACGGCGGGAAAATTAAAGGGAGCCACCGCGACTCTTGACTCTTCTGGAGCGCGGTGGAACGAGCCGGAATAATCTGCCTTGTTTTTAAGAGATTAGGTCCTTAAGGGAACACTGGCTCCCTTCCCCTTTTCCGTAATACCTACCGCCCTGATCGAACGTCAACGAGGCCCGAGAGTTTCTCGGAACTCCAATTAAAAGTCTCCGCAACAAGGATCTAAGATACCTCTCCACTATTCTCCTCTAACAATTTTCTATTTCCAAACTATTCATTGACTACGGATTCTTATT
>SMSR01008603.1:38696-106130 GCA_019453355.1 Ceratina japonica
TGCGAAAAACAGGTAATGGCGTTGAAGTGCATTCGGCAGCTGCGAGCCATGAATACCGGGCATGAATACGTACCCCGGTGCACGAGGTGAAGAACATGTGCGAGGCCCCATGTCTTCTTTTGGACCCGTGCCCGCACACACGGGCCCAAACTTATACACGGTGTCTCAACAATCGATCGATCGGACATCAAATCGAACATTCGTATAGCTTTTCTTTGCATTCAGCTAAGAGTTTGTTGTCACGGTTGAAGTACGCGATTTTTATGTCATTTTCACGAACATCTTGTGTCTGATTAACTGCAAAGAAGATCGAATTAATCATATTATTATGATATTATTAAAATTACAAAATTCTGTAATTTATGCTTCTATATTTTTGCATAAATAAAATCAACATTTTGCCATGCCAACGTAAGAATTCAAAATATAACCATATTTATTTAATAATAATTCTATACAATGTTTTATTAATGTAATACCTAATAATTGTTAAAATGTGAGAAGATCGAATTAATCATATTACTATAATATTATTAAAATTACAAAATTCTCTGTAATTTATGCTTCTATATTTTTGCATAAATAAAATCAATATTTTGCCATGCTAACGTCAGAATTCAAAATATAACAATATTAATTTAATAATAATTCTACACAATGTTTTATTAATGTAATACCTATTAATTGTTAAAATGTGAATTGTTTCTTATTTTGTATTTTCTCTTATTTAATTATTATTTAAAGACTCGTACAACCTTAAAGCAAAATGCACAATGAAATATTTAAATCACATTTTTTACATCATATACTGTACATAATCATGAATTTGTGATCATAAAAATCGAGTATACTTATAATGAAATAAGTCATAGTATTTCTGCATTATCTCGAGACACGTATCGCCCATATGGTTAGGAGGGGTGGGGGACACCCTGTAGGCCCTCCTATCAAGTGGAAAAGATACGTCCTGCTCGTCTATCCGGCCCCGAAGTATTATACGCTATCGAGAGCTGCACGTTTTTTATCTTCTTCATCGATCGACCTACGCCCGACACACGCCTCCCTCCTTCTCTCTTCACCTTTTGTGTAATGCCCGTGCCTCTATCTTGCTCCAGTCGCGCGCGACCCTTCATCCCTGCTGGCGAGCCTGGATCTTCGTCTGCTCCGCGAGCCGTATAATGTTTCCTGCTTTTGTGCTCGCTCACGGAAACTTTCGAATATGAGCGCAGTCGGGTTTCTCGTTTTAATTTCATTCGCCGCGCGGTCACGCTTCAATTATTATTTCGCCCGCTCGTTCGTTGCCTCCGTCCCAACATTCAGCCACAACCTTTGTTCCTCTAGTATTTATATCATCAATCAAATTCAATTCAATTCGTTCGCGTCAATGAGAATTATCATATTATATCTATTTCCCTGAACAATTTTAATTACAATCTATTTACTCTGTTCTATAATTATAATTTAATTATAATTTGATTATAATTATACATTATTCAATAAGTATAATTAAAATGAATGACACGATGATTTTTTTATTGGCTCATCTCGCGTCGTTCGATTGCTGCAATTTTACTGCGTTTTACCGTAATTGTCTTTTTTTTTTCTAATTGGATTTGGAGGGTGTCAGAGTGGAACAGGGAGGGAAAACAGTCTTAATGGGAGGATAAATATCCCCGGCGGCGGTTCGTTGGCCGCGATGGGTGTTTTTTTTTATACCCGACGTGGCACGAACCCTCTTCTTCAACCCTCTCGACGCGTCCCTTTTTCTTCTTTATATCTCTAGTGGGCCACCGCGTTGATCTTCCTTACGGCGTGAAGCGTCCCTCCCTCTCGAGGATAATCTGCATGATATCGAGATTATCCTATCGCTACAACAATAATAATACAAGGGTACGCGTTTAACGATTCATTTCACTCTGCATTGTGCGGAAAAAAGTTGCCCCGCTTCTTCTTATACCCACCTTTTTTTTTCCCCTCCTTTCTTCATTCGACGCGCTCCTACCTTTTCTAGTGGGCCACCTCAGAGGTCCTTAAGTACGAGGATCCTTGCGACATCTTAACCCGTTGGTGGTCGGCTATCGATGTCCCCTCTTATCTCGTGTCGTAAGATCGTTTCAACTTCGATTTTATGCTCCTCGTCATTTGATTGCCCTCGGGATTGAGTTCTCACGGACACCAGGTGTGGGAATAATAGAAATTTTACATAGTCTTCGATCTCGGCTTTAGATATTTACGAAATTCCTTCTATGAGATCATCTTTAATAAATAGACCGTATACTGGGTGTCCCAATATTCATGGTACAACCGTGGACTATCGTTGGACGTGAGATGATTTGGAATTGCATAATAGATAAAAATCAAGAGGTTCACATTTTTACATAAATGGATTAAGAAAATAATAATTGATGTTTCAAGATTCGTTTAATTACGATATAGTCAAGTGTATACTTGCTGGGAGAAGATTCAAGCTCGATTTTCTCGAAAAAATTATTGCATATTATCGACTTATTTTTTTATAACACTTGACATACTTTTTTATAACATTTTTTTTTTATTTTTTTTATAACACTTGAGACACTCCGTGTAATTTATGCCTTTGCGAGAAAATTGAATATACAGTAGATACAAAGTGCGCAATAATCCTTACAAATGTGCGTAATAACGAACGTGGAGGATATAATAACGTAGAAAATATGCAGAAACATTAAATTATGAAACGTTTCGTACGATAAAAAGTCTTCCTTTCCAAACATCGTAATTATGCGATGAAAGGTCGGGTCACCGCGTGAAAAGTAATATAATAACCGATGCTGATTAAGTCGGCCGTCGATCTATCTACCACCTGGCCGAACCGGCTGTTCCACGCCCTCTTCTCGTGTGCGAGGAATCGCGAACCGCAGTTGGCGTTTCCCTCAATAAGTCCGTTTCCTCCTTTCGTTGAGAAATACAAATTATTGTAAAAATAGAAGCAATATTATACAAAATAATGGTTCAATGTTCGTTATTAGAATTCAATGTCTTATCTGCAGATATTATTGTTAAAATATAATAAATATTTTAAGAATAATTATTTTTCTACTATAATATATAATTAATTTATTTGTCATTTTTTATGAATGATGTAGAAAATCATTTTTCTAACGGTCGAGAAGATCTGCAAATTCTAAATTCCGTAGGGACAGGGGTTATTAATTCATCCCTAGTAATAACAAGGGTGAAGCAGATTTTCTTTCATACGCAGTCGGGCTAATTTGCAAACTGCTAGCACGTTTCTCAGCCGTCGTTCCTCGGCTCGCAAATTGCTTGGAATTCGAGGTTCCCGGCAATTAAGGCCGCCTCNATCCTTACAAATGTGCGTAATAACGAACGTGGAGGATATAATAACGTAGAAAATATGCAGAAACATTAAATTATGAAACGTTTCGTACGATAAAAAGTCTTCCTTTCCAAACATCGTAATTATGCGATGAAAGGTCGGGTCACCGCGTGAAAAGTAATATAATAACCGATGCTGATTAAGTCGGCCGTCGATCTATCTACCACCTGGCCGAACCGGCTGTTCCACGCCCTCTTCTCGTGTGCGAGGAATCGCGAACCGCAGTTGGCGTTTCCCTCAATAAGTCCGTTTCCTCCTTTCGTTGAGAAATACAAATTATTGTAAAAATAGAAGCAATATTATACAAAATAATGGTTCAATGTTCGTTATTAGAATTCAATGTCTTATCTGCAGATATTATTGTTAAAATATAATAAATATTTTAAGAATAATTATTTTTCTACTATAATATATAATTAATTTATTTGTCATTTTTTATGAATGATGTAGAAAATCATTTTTCTAACGGTCGAGAAGATCTGCAAATTCTAAATTCCGTAGGGACAGGGGTTATTAATTCATCCCTAGTAATAACAAGGGTGAAGCAGATTTTCTTTCATACGCAGTCGGGCTAATTTGCAAACTGCTAGCACGTTTCTCAGCCGTCGTTCCTCGGCTCGCAAATTGCTTGGAATTCGAGGTTCCCGGCAATTAAGGCCGCCTCGCGTGTCTGCGAGCACGGCCGATGACGCGAACAAGCGTTTTCAAGAGCCACGGCAGAGAGGCACCTATCCTCGAATACTTAAATACCCTCGAGTGGTGCTTTTTAATTACCGGCTCGGTGTACGCAGCAGTTTTATTCGCCCGGCTCGCAAGGATGAACCGAACGCCGGGAGACGAGTGGGAGGCGGGGGCATGATTTGCATACGTCGCCGGGGGTGACCGCCCTGGCAGACGGCAGCTGCCTACCAAATCTCCATCGAGCATCTCGATAGAGATCGAGATCTCGTGTCTTCAGGGCGCGGCGTCTGCGCGTGTCACATTTTTATTCCCAATCGCATTTATCACGGAAACATTCCTGGCTTTTTTTAATACTTATTAAATTATATGTTTTATTCATGTCTTATTCTAATTAATAGATTATGCAGATTGTTATGCACTTATGGCACGAAATGATATCTAAATTTCGTTATTCAGTCACTAATTTGAAATATTTTTTATTAAAATCCGCACTAATTGATCTGGAAGGGGGGGAGACATCAAGTACGGTATATAAAGAAATGGGTCCCTCCTCGAGGCTCGGTTAAGCGGAATTTTGAAAACAGGTTATGGAGGCAAGAGGCGCGTGCCTGCCGACGTGTCCTACGAGTTCGGCAGCTGCGCCCGTCTGAATGGGACGTGCCCGTCCGAGAGAGCATGTGCGATCCACGCTTTTCTACGAAGGCATATGCGTGTACCCGGTGGTGCAGCGCCGGCCGAAATCGTCTCTGCCGAAGATTATAAAAATATTAGACTCCATACGCCACCCCGTTCCTCCTTTCTTCTCTCGATACTTGTAATACTAACCGTACGGTAATACCGTCGCCGCATTGTCGTTTGGAAATATTCACGCCTTCTTCTCATTCACCTTTCATTTCATTCATTCTTGGGCCCGGCTCGACGCAGCTGGTAATTCGAAAATCTTTCACTGGCAATTCTTATCGAATCTGATTTTACAGGCACAGAATAATAAATGAAGTAAATTAGAATTCTCAGAATCAGTAGGATCCTCCTTGGAGTCAGCAGATTTTATTTATACATTTATAACAAAATGTTATGTTATTCAAGATATGAAAAACTGAATGTTTATTTAAATGAAAAGAATGCNGATAATAAATGAAATAAATTAGAATTCTCAGAGTCAGTAGGATCCTTCTTGGAGTCAGTAGATTTTATTTATACATTTATAACAAAATGTTGTTATTCAAGATATGAAAAACTGAATGTTTATTTAAATGAAAAGAATGCTTCTCTAATTTTTTCAATGCCATAAATGTTTTATTTTGCATGAAAATCTGCATATAAGTTGGAAGCTTTTATCGATTTCTCTTTAGAATAGAAAAGTTGGTGGAGAATTGAATAGGAAATTGTTCTATTATGTCGTTGGTTGTGAGTTTCCCAATCTGGCGATTCGGTCAGCCGTCGGGCGAGATAAAAGAGTAGGGATGATCGAAGGAACAGCTTCAGCTTGTCGATTCGACGGCAGACGGGCTCGGGTTCAGCTGGTGGCCGGGGGTGGATCCGGAGGGGTCCGAGACTGGCCTCCTCTATCTCTCCCCTTGCCTCCAGACTCCTTAGACCGGACTTATGAATTTCCGTGTTTAAACGAGGCGCAGCTGATACCCGGACCGGTCCCGGAAGAACTCTTTTTCTCTCTCCCTCTTTTGGAAAAATCGTCATCCCCCTCCGGTCCCGGAGACTGCAGCTTTCGAGAGACACGTGAACGGTCACGCCCTGAGTTTCTTGTACAATTCGAGAATCGCTGTCGGTGCCTGTTTATCCCTGCCCGAGGGGTTGGCTCCCTGTCTTCTGTCGATGGATGCTACATAATGTCTGTCTCCTCTTTCGGGGTCGCCTCTCGAGCTGTGAATCGCTTAACAAATTAGGGGCTCGCGACCGGACGTTCGCTCGTGTTTCATTTTTCACTAAGATCACGCTTTTAAGGAAATCAGTTGACGGCTGGCATCTGGTCCACGGATCAAATGTTCCATTTATCATGGCAATCTGTGGGTAAAACCGAGGAAACAGACCAACGAGGAGCCGTAATTTAAAGCAATATTGACTGACTCTATTAATACTAAATCTACCGTGCACCGGTTTTGAAATTCATCTACAAAAAATAAAAAGGAAACGAAATTTGTGTATAGTTATGTTATTACAATTGTAATTGTTATTTTAGCTGCTGCCGAACTGGGGTACCAGTTTCTATACTAAATTGCATTCAAATATAAAAAATATAAGTGTGATATGTTATAGTGAACAAAAACATTTAGTATAGGTTTAGTGTTAAAACTTATTATTACCCCAGTTGTATTATTAGCATGTATATGCGCTCAATTTTCCTTATGTCAACATTCAATTTTACCGTTTTTTTATCACAAGGAAATTGAGTATGATATTTTCCGTTAGGTAACAGATAAAAATAGCGTAAACAGGCGTTCTATTTTTTTAGCAATTATCAGCATATATACGTTTAATTTTATTTTATCTTACCATAAATGATATGTTAGCTAGAAAATAAAAGTATAGTATTATTAGAAATGAAAGTAATAATTCTGATTATAGTGAGGAAAGTGAAAGTGACAGTTGTAAATTAGAATGGAAAAAAAAAAATGATCTACCTAATATGCATTTTTTAGTTTTTTCATAATAATAATAATTAAAAACAAAAATTGGTGATTAAGGATTTCTCATACATTTTTCATACTTCTTTATTATGCAAATGAATTAATCAGTTTATGGCGATTGAAGCAGTTTTTAGGAACGATTCTGAACAAAATAGTTTTTGAAATTTGCTGCGATCGAACGATCTCGATGAAAATCAAGCGTCCACGTTTCCTTTCGTTCGACGAAAGCGGATACGCGTTTGCGCAACGGCCGGCGTGCTCCACAAACAATGCGCGCCGCGTTAATTCTTCCCCCGTTTTTTCCATTTTCGCTTACATAAATATCCGCTAATTGGAGTTGTCGCGACGCGCGGCGACACGCTTTAAGGAAAATGGTGTATAATCGCGCGGTGCATCAGCACGGTTGCATAACGTCCGCGGGAATCGATATTCCCTTGATATATTCTATTTATACACAGCTCCACTTTTACCCAGAGAACGTGAAAAGAATTGTAGTGAGTACGTTCGAGGAAAGTACTAAGAATTGGAAGAAAAAAGTCAGAATTGAACATTAATAGTTCTTTCCAATATTCTATGTAAAAATTAGTACACGACACCTGTTGCATCACTCATCGCATGATTTGTTACACGATCATGATCGTACGATTTATTGTTAATGTAGGGACTATGTATCACATACGTTTAAAAAAATGTCATGGAGGAGTGTGACCATCTATAATATTTTTGATTTAGGCAGCAATTACCTTAATGATTTAGTACAATCTTTCAATTGAGTGGCCTAAAACTTGGGGAAGTGTAGGTACGCGTGTACTCGGAGACGTTTAACGCATCTCATTGTCAGACCTATGACGAATCGAGTCACCTTTTATTGACACGTCACTGTCACTTGACAAGCTAAATAAATCGATCTTCAAATCAAGTCACTCAAGGCGCCACTTGATTTATAATAAAAATAATTCAGTTTCCTATGAAAAATTTATAACAAGAACAAACATTTGATTAGGATTAGATGGAGTTCCATAATTCGAATAAGAGTGCGACAAATAACACGGAAGGAAGTTTATTTTCTGTTTTTAAAAATCGGATGATGTCTGAAACAGATCGCAAGTGTTACACAGTTAACTTTCGATCAAGTATCAGAAATGTCAAGCGTCGCTCACCGTGAACGCATAAAGAATGTCGTCGAGCGATGGAAACATTCCTGGCAGCTCGCGTCCTTTGCGGCCGTTCAAGTCTCTAAGTGCACGCCTTCTCTCGAGTTCACGCGGTCCAATTCAATCAATTCTATCTGCAATTTTAATCGTCAGATTCAGTACTTAATTAAAAGATTTTCAGTCAAATTATCTTTCCTTTAATTAGAAATTTCTTAAAAATTTTAATAAACATCCATTATAATTCTGCTATTTTATTAATTATTCTTCTAGTTTATTGTTTGATGTATCTGAATTTTGATTAGCAGAGAAAATGATAAAAGTATGTGTTATAAGAATAATAAATTGAGTTTGCCGGTGACGAAATAGTTAAGTAGGTGACAGACACAGCTGCATCGCGCGGCCTGTGACTTAAAGTGCGGCCCACGTGGGTCTGCTCTTGATAATTGATCATTTCCCTCGTCGGGACGGCCGACGTTTAAGCGACGCTTCTACTTCTGGCGAGATCGTTCTCAACACGAACCGCGAACCGTCTTGAATTTAGGTTATTTTCTAATTGCACGCACTTTACCGTAACTTCCGGCCTCGCCGCGCACGCTCCTCGCGCTTTTTGCTATTCCTTTTTTCTCTCTAGATTCGCCAACGAGATAGGATACCATTTTATGCATTGTCTGCCTTTATATTTTTAATGGAAGACCTGCTAATTGCCCCATCCCTCTTTAGAAATATTTTTAATAATAACAGCTTTTTGCTGTTCCAAGATTTCATTACGAAGATACCGCGAAGAGACATTTCATGCATTATGTCTCTATTATTTCTTCACATGTTTAATGAAACACTTCTTAATTGCTTTTTCTAATCTGGTTAGAAATATTTTTAATAATATCAGTTATTTACTATTTCATTACCACGAACTTTATGCATTATGTCTCTATTATTTCTTCAGATATTTAATGAAGCATCTTGTTAATTGATTTTTGCAGCTTCTTGCTCTTTCATTATAGAAATAGAACACTGTTTTATATATTGCCTCTTGTTTGTTTCTTCAAATGGAATCCATAAAAGACTTGCTAATACATTCAATGTTCTATTCAACAATTTTATTGATAAGCAGTTTCTTGCTCTTTCCTTATAGAAATAGGACGCTCTTTTATACACTTTCTGCTGTTTGTTTCTTGAAATGGAATCCAAAATGAAATGAAATGCTAATACATTCAACTTCAATGTTCTATTCAACAATTTTATCGATAAGCCTCTTCTTGCTCCTTCATTATACAAATAGAACACTGTTTTACACATTGTCTCTTGCTTGTTTCTTGAAACGGAATCCATAAAAGACTTGCTAATACATTCATCGAATATTCTATTCAAGAATTTTTTGATAACATGACGCTGTGTTGAAGCTTTTTATCTGTTTCCAAAGACAAAGCGCAGTTCACGTAGGGACACGCCCAACGGAGGAACTCATTTCAGAAACGTTGAAAGGCGAATCAGTGCTCGTTATTATGCAAATCGGACACGATTTCTTTGACGGTGTCTCTACAAGTCAAAGGACATCGTCGTTTCCCATAGTCTGCGAACGCGAAACAGTTCTGACGTTGACGTCACGCCGTTTGACGCAAGGTGTCGGTTTTCTGTGTCACATCTACCTACCATGCCGATCACGATACTCGAAATACGTGAAAACGTTGCGATACTTCGCATCGTAACTTCCCATCCTATGAATCATTGTAGACTTTCCTTATGACTGGACGGATTCCAAGCATTAACAATAATTAGATAATACGTGATATGACTTACACAGACTATTAAAAGTATATCAAATAATGAGAATTATGTAATGTAAAATAATTCCCTTATAACAATTCTAGTTGCATGAAACAAAAATGTAGAATAACTAACGTTAGAAATGTTTTACATAATAATCTGCAATATCCAATCCATAAATTCTTTGGGTTTCCCTGAATCCTGAATTTCTTTACAGAAATTCAAATTTTCCAATGAAACAAAAAATGTATAATAATTAACATTACAATAATTAATTATATTTCACATAAAAATCTGTAAAATCCATAAATTGTTTGGATTTGAATCATGAATAAGCACGTAAATTCAATTTAGGCAAATGCAATTTTTAACGAAGTTAAACAAAAAGGAAATGAGTTAAGCTTGTAGCAATGAATGCGAATGATTCCTTTGAGAACTAGAGAAGGAAATGCACGATATCCTGCGAGTCTTACGACACGTCTGTTACTGGGACAAGGTCGCCGTGAAATCTGGAATGTCTTCTGAAAAACGATTCCGGTTGCCGATCAGATCTGCGCGAGGCTAGAAACTCATCATGCCGATTAATAAAGCGTTACAAGTATTTTTTCGACCCTGAACGATGCTCGATATTATCGAACGGTGAGAAGGAAAATTGTTATAATTAGAATGCGGCGGCCGTGAGTGAAGCGGTTTCTCGCAATCTTATTGTATAATTGCGTGGGAGAATTGTTAAGCGAATTCAGAGAATTCAGAAATATCTTAACTGCGAGCGTACGAATTTTAAAGGAGTTGAGGAATAGGCGCGTGCAACCTGATCCAATCGGGCGGCATAATCGACGAGGGGCAGATGGTCGAGGGCCGCAAAACGCGGAAAACAATTTCTTTCCGTGGCAAATATTTTACCTCCAAACAGGGCACAATGGTGGGCAGTGAGTCCCCGGGACAATGGGCCCAACAGGGAAAAGCGTACACTTTGTGGAAACTGCTGCGGGCCCGGACAAAAGTATCGTGTTCACCCGTGTGTTCTGGTTTACATACCACCCCGTTTCGTTTCTCCAAAAGGCGACAAGCCCCTCGAGCCTATCCAGAAATATTTACCCTCGGACATTTAGACGATGGCACTGCTTTATTCCTCCGCGAACACAAACGCAATAATCGAGTCATTCATAATTACAACTGTCCTTTTCATCAGAACGTTTTTGATAATGAATATAAAGAATGATAAGGACTATCAACTGGAATTATGTTTGTGAAGTAAAGGAGATTTTTATCTTAAAACTGTACGAGCCTTTAAATGAAAATAAAATAAAATGACAGGTAATGACAGATAATGCACATCAGGAACAATCTTATCAAAATCCTAGCAAAAACATGTATTAGAATATTAGAAATTATAAGTTAAAAATTACCTGACTTAAAAAAACAAGTCGAACAATTTTAAGAAACATCTATAAATGTTTTCCTTTATCACTGCGAATGTCGGACACAGTTTTCTATAACATTCCTTAAAGTTATGGCAGAGATCTCTTACGGGTCATGTAACCTTAACTTAGATCATATGAAAGAATAATTAGCAGCTTTGCCCTGTTGAAATTCCTTCGATCCTTTCACCGAAGTAAATTGCCAAAGCTTAACGCGACGTGGCTTGATGCCGCACGCAACCATAAATGCGCACACGCGTTCATCCTCCCTCGCAAGGGGTGTACATTGCCAAGCAAAAATTTCATTCTTAAAATCACAAAATCATAAAAGCAAATACAGAATACATCAATCTGTAAAGAAATGTACTTACTACTGGACATCTTCCAATGACTATCTTAAATAAATCTATTATAGTTGTAGAAATAATTAAGTGCTACAAATCTGGTAGCATGATTAATTTTTAATACTATTAAAAAAAAGAGAAGAGGCATTTTTGTATATTAACAAAAATCGGAAAAACGACATTTATGTATTTTTATATATTATATTCTGGAGTGTCATATGACTACATTTATTTATAAAACAGAAAATATTAATTATAAATAAATAATTATAAGTAACAATATATAATCATAAATAAATGAAACGTAGGAACATTTCTCGTATTACATAAATTATATTCATTACATTCATGAAGCTCATTGTTCAAACTGATATCACAAATATTTTATCCTGCATAAGAATCCGGTCTAATAATGAATGGTAGTGGGAAATAGCAAATATGTTAATAGGACATAAATGCACAATAAATAGGGAACGAGGGTAATATCCGTTAGGAGGGCGGGCGAAAACTTTTGGCTGGTAGTGTATTAATCGGTTGGGTAGGGCAGGGTAGAGCGTGTTTAACTACCCCCGGGGCGCGTGCAGCGTGTGCGTGGATCAGCCGGCTAGATGAAGCGGAGCCGGGCCGAGATAAAACACACTGTAAACGGGCCGAACGGTCGGATATTTGGTTACAGGGAGGCGGCGGCACGTGCGGCGTAGCTCCGGGCCAGGTGGTGGAGCTCGTGCTGTTGAGGAAACAGAAGAGGCAGCAACAGCAGCGGCAGCGGCGGCGGCGGCGGCAGCAGCAGCAGCAGCAGCAGCAGCAGCAGTGGCGGGGGTGGGAGGCTACGTGGATTGCCTGGACGAGGAAAGAAGGGGAGTAGGAGGATGCGAGCCGGTAGGAGCGAGCGTGCTCGAGGAGGTTAGTTGTTCACCGGTGGCGGATGGCGAGGTCTGCTGCGGCGACAGCAGTACCACCACCAACTACAGCCACCGTCGTCATCACCTCCACCATATACACCGTCGCCACAGTCATCGTCAACAGCAGCAGCAGCAGCAGCAGTGTATCCATCGATGTCACCAACGGAGGGACAGCGGGGCTAGTAACGAGCTCGTCGTCGACGAGGAAGCCGACGATGAGGCTACGTGCCAGGAGCAGCCTGCCCACCACCGAGACGTACACGAGCTCCGACACCTTCACCACCGTCACCACCACCGGCACTTGCATCATCATCATTACCATCAACACCACCCCCACCATCATCATCTGCATCGTCTCCATCAGCGGCTGCGGGACGACAGCGTCGCCCGGACGAGCGAACGTCGTCGCGCGGATGATACCGAGACCGATAACAACGATAACAACAACCCTGCCACCGTCACTGCCATGACGAGAGGATGCAGGATTCCGCCCTACCTCGCTACTCTACTCATCCTCTCCTACACCCTCTTCGGTATAGCAGGTCAGTTGAACATTCTCTCTTTAATCGATTACCCAGTGATAACACAGTGAAAGTGATAACGACCGGCAGTGCTCTTACGACTTCGCGTTTTTATTTCCGCAGTTTCGTCCGGGAAATTACTTCGGACGGTTACGAGGAAATTAAAGTACTTTCGCGTCATTTTTACGGATGAAATTGCAATCCTGCAACGTCATTACCGCGTAACAGCGATACGGCCGTGCGGCGTCCGATGGGCACAAAGTTGCGAAATTGCATAGTTCGCGAACGGGTACAAAGCCGAGATCCCATTGTATTCTCGTCCCTATTCAGGGAACGCGATCTCTCGAGTGCGGAGTGGACGACGCGTGGCGGCGACAGATTGCAAGAATGCAACACGTGCGACCCTGATGGCCCGTAGCAATTATGCGCATACCGCGTGAATTATTTCGTCGAAATTTGTACACACATGCCACCCTCGGTTTTAACCAAGCGCATAAAAGGGCCAGACAATTTGGCCAAATTACCCCGACATTTTCCATTGCAATAATAATCACTTTCAGTGGCGTTCTATGCGTTCCCATTGTTAAAAATTCGGTGGTGCTCGGTAATATCGGGTTGCAGTCCGGTTTGTGTTCCTAATGACAACGTTAGTTCGGTTCGCCCGAATTCTCGATGTTATTTTATCAAATTCCCGTCTCATTGTTGCAAGCATCGTTAAAAATAACCGAAATTCAAGCGATTAGTTCGACCGTGAAATCGTTATTTTTTTCGGTACCGTTTTGACGCGAACTCTGTCGAATGGAGCATGCCGTGTTCGGAGCTAAATTGAAGCGTGTAAATATGGCTTTAGGCATGCAGCGAGACGGCACATTGCAAAATTATAACAGGTGACAGATAGCCGGAGCGGATGCAACGTGCGTCGCGCGCAAGGAACGTGTTGTTGCGCAGCGCTTCGCTCGTGTGCGTCTCTCCTCTGTTACCACGGCCAAGTTTCATGCGTGGCGTGCGCGAATATTTTCCAACTTTCGAATTGTTCGATGGTATGCCCGATTAACGCGGCGAGTGCCTGGCGTTCCGCTCGGTCCTTTTTGCCTGTAAACTGCTCGTCGTGTCCCTTGCACGCATCGCGGCCTCGCCGAGCATCAAAAATGCGATTCCCTTAGTTCGAACCAAGAATTTCGTATGGGAGAAGACCTCTTGTTAGGATTTTGTCACGAATCGGGAGCGACGGGCGAGGACGGATAACGAGAAACGAGAGAACGGTTTTTCCCCGGTTAAGATTTCGAAGGGGGATCGCGAGGACGGGTGGCACGAGCACTTAGGCGGGCCCTGAAATACGGGGGCCCTTTTGTGTTTGGCAAACCGTGGTAGCCGTCGGAATTTCTAAAGCCAACCGTTCGACAATCCGTCCTTTCTCCCTCGTGTGTCCCGGTAATGGGATAAGGATAAACGATGGTTGGCCTTTGGTGGTCGTTACACAACTTAATCGAGCAAATTCGCCATTGAGCCGCTTTCTCTCGCCCGGACTTTTATCGTTTCACCATCCTGATTTCCATCCCGGACGCACAATAGATCCTTTCATGGGACCGGCCGATTTTCTTATACTCCGTTTCACGTCGCGACGGGTCCAAATATTTGTCGTGAACCCGAGACGATCGACTCGGACGAGGGATCACTGGTATAATTTGTTGAACGATTTCTGTTGACAGACGCCTGTTCATCGCGGTCGACGCCGAAACCACGACCGCCGACGCCGACGCCACGACCCAATATCACATTCCACATGTACACGTGTCCACCGGATTACGCGGAATGGTACTGCTTGAACGGTGCCACATGTTTCACTGTCAAAATCGTCGAGTCCCTCCTCTACAATTGTTTGTAAGTACACTTTATTCTCACCACCCCCGCAACAAAGCTTTTCATCCAATAATACGACACTGGATACTAACGATTGTTTTATGCAATCCATGAACTGTTTGATGCTGCATTTTTTAGATTCTATTTCGAACCACCTTAGTTAGTTAATTAGAAATAAGTAACAAGTCTGTCTTATTTTTTCAATGTCCAATCTGGCATCGACACTGTTGGATTCGGAGATATATAAGTCAAAATCTAGCAGCATGAATGTCAGATCGAGCATTGAAAAAACAAGATACTTGTTACTTTTTACGAATTTTCTCCCCCTAAATTAGCACAAGCTTCAGCTGGCTCGGATTTATTGTTATTGGCTATACTAATTAGATTGTGGATTTTATGCATTTATAGCAATGTAAGAAATTCATATAATGGACAATAGTGCATGAACTATCAACAGTAAAATCCTTACTAAATGTTATTTCTTAACTTCACCCCCTTATTTTGTATAAAAATGATAACATTTGATTCATGAATAATACATAGTGTTAAGAAATTCGCGTGGTTAGCTGACAGAATATCTCGTGTAACAAAGCTTTCATCGTGGCGTATCAAAGCTGTATTTACGGTTAACGCGCTTGGGAAAATGTTGCCTTTACGAGAGTCGAATTTCTCGTAGACATTGGCCACTCTCACGACCCATTGCGTCTCGGAACACGGTACCTTTTAACGTTTGCTTTCGAGCCGATAACCATCGATCGTCGTGCCCCGTAATCAACGTTTCAAGTGTTTCTCTCTTTGCTCACGGCTTCGTACCTGTCCAAAGAGATTTTTCGAAGTAATTACCAAACCCGATGACTGTGCGCAATGATTTACGAGCGTGGTAACGCGGCCAGTCCATTTTTTCTTCTTTTCTCTCTCCACCCTTGTGTTTGCGTAGTTTTATCGCGACGAGGCCTCCAGACATTTTTCCCGATGACCGACACAGAAATTCACTTTGCGAGGTTTGATCAAGATCTCCTTTATCGATCGGTTCGCAAACAGAGCTCTCGTTTAGAGATTTTCGAGAGGAAACCGAAACTATCTCACGGTGTGGAAGGATTGCGACACGCTCGTGTATCGCGCGTGGAATTTCCACCGTCGAAGACGTCTCGGAATGTTACGTAACGAGGCACACCCTCGGCAAACATTTCAATGGTCGAAAATGCTGAACGATGACGCTTACTCCGTCGCAGGTTTATTTATTTTCATTCGTTCATTAACTAGAATACATAAAGCTACATTGTTGTATACATAGTGTGTAGCGTCTTCCTACAGAGATACTTGAATACGTCTGGTACTGTAAAAACATGTAATTGTGTTTTAAATCAAATGTATTCGATGATAGTTAATGTAGAAACATAGATTAGATGTTCGAAGAAATGACATTTAAAATAGAATCTTCGATAATTGAGTGACAATATTATNTGTTCATTAACCAGAGTACATAAAGCTACATTGGTGTATACATAGTGTATAGCGTCTTCCTACAGAGATACACGAATACGTCTGGTACTGTAAAAACATGTAATTGTGTTTTAAATCAAATGTATTCGATGATAGTTAATGTAGAAACTTAGATTAGATATGTTCAAAGAAATGACATTTAAAATAGAATCTTCGATAATTGAGTGACAATATTATAAATATTGAAATAAATTTGTATTATTTTTTATGTTTGTTTTAATATTCTTTTGGCTACACTTCAAGGTTTTAGAATTTTGAGAAAAGCAATTGAAATACGTAATCTCAATGTGTTCACTACTTTTGTAACTAATAGATTTCTTAATTAGAGGTAAATGTAGATTTTTATTTCTAGTTTTGCTTGTCTTTTAATTCTCGACATTCTACTGCAAAATTAGGCTAAACGTCCGATTAGTAGTTATGGACAGGGTTTTGCACTCGTCTTTCATAATATCATGAAATCAATTATCGTTGGAAGTAATCTTAAATGGAGCGAAGGTACATATACGAGCGCGTTTACNGGATTTCTTAATTACAGGTAAAAGTAGATTTTTATTTGTAGTTTTGCTTGTCTTTTAATTCTCGACGTTCTACTGCAAAATTAGGCTAAATTCAAACGACCGATTAGTAGTTATAGATAGGGTTTTGCACTCGTCTTTCATAATATCATGAAATCAATGACTGTTGGAAGTAATCTTAAATGGAGCGAAGGTACATATACGAGCGCGTTTACATGTGCGGAAGAATTTTTGACGTTCAAGTTATTTCGGCCAAGAATCTTTTGCTCGAGGTGGAATTTTCATTGGGACGGAGTTCCCAGAATTTGAAATGTCCCGAACCAAATGCCCGACCGCGTACACCGTAACGAATGAAAAGGATCGACTTTTTTCTGGCATCACGCTTATCCTTTCGCGTTTGACACCGTGGCTGGAACAATCGTGATAGATTCGAGATGAAAAAGGGCCACCGACTGCCCTAATCCCCGACTAGGCGTAGGAGACACGTACGGGGGCATTCCAGCGGGAATCTCATGGATTCCCTTCGCCGCCGATTGTACGAATCGTATTTTTATGTATGACTCCCGGCGATCGTGAAAAGACACGTTTCTCCTGAATAGTTTCCCTCCTTTTGAGTTCTGCAGAAACTCCACCTACAACCTCGTATCCAACCTTTTAATATAGTCAAGTGAATATAAAATAACGAAACGTGCCGTGGCGGTTGAATAGAATCTGGCCAGAGTTACGAATCAACCTTTCACCGATTTCGAGCGCCGGTCTATCGTTTCGTATGCAAACGAAATAGACGCGAAGGTCGATTCTTCTTCCCGCGTCGTGTGCGTGCTACTTTTTCCTCGTTCGCGCTCCCATAATTTCCGAACGGGAGGATTCCGTGAAGCGGACGGAGGGAAATTCCAACGGTGGAAAGTGCTGGGTATAATAAGCGTTTCCACTTTCTTGCGGCGCGCGCTTTAACAAAGACACTTACTAACGAGACCGATGATTCGGCAGTAGCAATGGCAGCCAACACTTCTCAAACTGGTCTCCATTCATGGTCGTATAAACCTCGATCACATTTCGGTGTATATAAGGAAATTATTATTTTAATTTAGGTGTAAATACTTTGTTTATGAGGCTTTTGTTAACAATAATGATTACGATCAGGTATTACAAAAAATAGTAGTCCACGTGCTTCGGCAGTGAATATGATAAACGGAATCAATCGTTTTCAATACAGAAATCTTGTATTTATAGCTGTTTATTTTTAAGCCTAGTCTTTACTAATATAGTAGGGCAACAACTGCCTTAATACCGTATCTCGATGAACGGTGGTTCGTGACGATAACGATCTTGAACGCCGCGAAATGTACGATTTAACGTAATTTTCTGCGCCATTTGCATCGCGGGTAAAAGACTCGCGCGTTCTCCACCGTAACCAATGACGTCAAATGCGAGACACGCGGAGGAAACCAGATTTACATGATCCGGACGTGCGCAAATCTCTTTTTCATCATCGACACTGGTTATAATTAAGCGGCGGTGTCTCGCTTAGGAAATCTACTCGAAGGCCATTGATTAAATCGATAAATGGTGCACTCGAAAGTAAGCCACGCGACGTAGATCGTTGCGTCACGTACACCCTTGTTCATAAATCACCAGATGTATCGAACCACCGGAGATCGGACAGATCTCCTCTGAATAAGTACTGTGTATGGAAAGAGAGCACACGGGGTCTTCGCGTCTCGACGGAATCGGCGATGTTAAACGTTTCGTTGCGTGGGAGTAACGGAAGCGTTGCTCAAGTACTCGGTTCCGCGGAGGAATAGAAGCGAGACGAAAAAGATCTTCCAAATATACAAAATCCTGCTTATAATAAACGGTCAGATATCAAATTCATGTGAAATATCTATCGATCTAATCGAACAATAATTCTTATAATAATTCGATTCACCTAATTCATAAGTGGCCTTGCAATAAATGATTAGCTTAGATTAAATTAAGTCACCCTGTAATAAATGATCAAGTGTAAAATTCGTATAAAATATCTATCAATGAAATCAAGCAATAATTCATATAATAATTCTCTTCGATTCATCTAATTTGGTATTGGATTTAGGAAATTCTTATGCAAAATAGAAGATTTCATATCAGACAGTCTGGTATTAAGTGAAGAATTCATCAATTTCGATTAAAAACGTTAGAAGTAGATGTATTTCATCGAAAAGCAAGACGAATATGTGTGACTGAATTAAAATGATTGCAACTGGATTTCATCGCGTGATTTTTTAAACTTGAATTCACCTGAGTTGACTGTCGAGAAATTATGGAAGGTGGAAGGGCGAGTCGATGATCCGCGGGTACCGTTCGGTGAAATCGGCCGTGAGAATTCCTTTAATTACCGCATAATTACGGCCGGCCAAGATCGATACATTGCGCAATCGTTTCCTCGTTATCATTCCCTTTTTCTTTTTTTTCTTTTTTCTTAACCGCTTATCACTATTGTAATCTTTCCTTGATATTCTTCTTCTGTTTCCATTCCCCTGGTAGCTAGTAATTGAGNTATTGAATTTAGCAAATTCTTATGCAAAATAGAAGATTTCGTATCAAACAATGGTATTCAGTGTGTAGTAAGGCGAATATGTGCGACCAAATTGCAATGATTGCAACTGGATTTCATCGCGTGATTTTTTAAACTTGAATTCACCTGAGTTGATTGTCGAGAAATTATGGAAGGTGGAAGGGCGAGTCGATGATCCGCGGGTACCGTTCGGTGAAATCGGCCGTGAGAATTCCTTTAATTACAGCATAATTACGGCCGGCCAAGATCGATACATTGCGCAATCGTTTCCTCGTTATCATTCCCTTTTTCTTTCTTTTTTTCTTAACCGCTTATCACTATTGTAATCTTTCCTTGATATTCTTCTTCTCTTTCCATTCCCCTGGTAGCTAGTAATTGAGTGTACTAATTGGGTGGTTCGGGCGATGGCGTATACCTATCTGATTAATGTCCGATATTAAAAGAGCGGTTCGTGCCTAAAGAGCACGCTTTATAGCTTCCTGGATATTTCTTGCCGCGTTTTACGGAAGCGGTCGCGTACGAACAATAAAGCTCTCTGCGCTCGCTCCCCCCGCGCGCACCTCTCACCGCTTTTTTACCCAACTTGATGCGCCGCGTCTTAATCAGGTCTCGTACCTCCTTGCCTGTTGCAGATGCGCCAACGGTTACATCGGGCAGAGATGCGAGTTTAAGGATTTAGATGGTTCCTATTTACGTAAGTATCCTAATATCCATCGATCGCAATACACGTTTCAAGTTTAGTATTAAAATACATTCGAACGTCGTGAAGAGTAACTTAAGGACACCGTTAGGATAATAGAATATTTTGATGAAAGAATGTCCCGTTAATAGAGCTAATAAAAGATAATCGGGGTTCAACTGCATAACAGGAATTGATTCAGTGAATTCTGAACAGGAGATAAGGAAGTAATGTTTTTGTTACAGCTTCCCGGCAACGTGTAATGTTGGAGACAGCCAGCATCGCCGGCGGTGCCACGATAGCAGTATTCCTGGTCGTTATCATTTGCATAGCGGCTTACATCCATTGCAAACGAAAGCAAAAGGAGAGGTCGAGGTATGTTCCTGTCATTATGAAAAATAAAGGAATAGACACAGTTGTTTTAAACTAAATATATGTTATATATATGTGGAAATTTCACATTCGACGTTATTTCTGTGCCAGCAGTAACTGCGTCGACACGGTGGATGGTCCTGGCCGAGATCCGGAGTTGAGGCCGTTTAGCAACCGCAGCCGCTCCCTCATGATCTTCATGACCAAGAATCCTAACAGCTCGGTAAGTTTCAATCGCGAATCTCATCTTTATATTTGAAATTCATTTAATATACAAGTTTATCATATATCTTTTTTCTACTTTCGAAAGAAAACCTGTGCTTGTGACACGATTTATCATCCATAGCCGTGCTCACGAGTGTAATAATTTCTCTAATTAAAGAATCCATAAAATAAGTTGCCGCGCTCGGAGAAAGCGGGGAACGTCGCGTCGAACGAGGAGAAAAAAACAAGTCTGTTTGTTCTCAGGCGGCGATAGAGCAGACGAGGATGCCCGGATGGAACAGCCCGGAAGCGGAGTCAATGAGAATGGCGTCGATCAGCGAAGGCAAGCGATCGAATCAATGATAGAGCCGGGGGTCCGGTGCCTAATTCCACGACGCGAAACCGAGGCGTCCGGCGTAGGAGAGATATCTATTAGACGGAAAAGGAATCACTTTCACCCAGCTGCTTTCTGTCTCCGTCCATGGACTACGTTCTCGCGGCGGCCACGGGAAATCCGCGTTCCCCGATGCCGTGCAAACACGGGATCTAACTTATTATTCGTCGTGGTTCGTGCCTGAAGAAGATTTAGTTCGCGCGAGAGCCCTCCGAAGTGAAGGCTCGTACGGGAAAGAGGACCTCGACGGCGGCTGGAAGAATCGATACGTGGATCGGGATCCCCGGGATCGACGATCTCCGCGAGACCGAGAAGAAAACGTAGGATTTCAAAGGGAGTCCGTAGCTGGTTTTAACTTTAAATAGCTGGACCCGAACAGCTGGAAGAACAAAGGACGAGAAAGTAGAAAAGAAGGGAAGCTTAAAAATAAAGCGTGTGCCGCTCGGATAAAGGTGGACTCCTCTCGATAGAAAGGGAAGAGCGAGATTTGAAGATATTCACCGCGAAGACGTAACGAAGAGGAGAAAAAGAAGCATAAGTAATTTTGTTCCTATCGGAGATAGTTTAGAGCAGACAATAATAACCGGAGAACGATTACTATAATGTTATTAGCGTCGGTTATATGATAAACGTACCAGTTAAGTTTCTCGACGAATAATCAATTTGCTAAGTAGAGGAACCGTTGTTCGTCGTAAGAACGATTATTTTTCTTCGGGTTCCGCCGAGGGACGCGCGCGGAGATCTACTACTTCTCACTTCTATTTTCTTTAAATTCTTTTTTGTTCCTCGTTCGCTCCGTTTCTTTCGCTGCCTTTTTTCCGTCTCCGAATGCCGCGAGTTCAGCACAAGTTCCTCGTAAATCAACGCCACCGAACACGCGGAAAATAGAAACGATTCACGTATCGAAACCGGCCAATGGATGCGCACCGTTCGAACTCGCGAACATTCGAGTTGGCAAGAGGAATTTCCAAAATTACGTCGGGCGAATTCCACGCCGATCACGCGTGACGAAATTCGAGTACACTCAGCTGTGGAACGAACGTTCGTTCGGGCAGAATTATTTATTGAAAGTCGGCGTTATAAGTACGTGCGTGTCGCGTCTCGTCGCCCGCACGATTCGATTTCAATTTTGTGTTGACGAAAGGAAAGGAGAAGAGCGCACGATGTTGTCTCTGCGCGGTTGAGAGGAAAGATCGAGCCTCGGTGTAGCGTTCGTTAAAATCGTTGATAGGCATCGATCCTAACACGCGATTGCACGAGTCGCGGTGGCGTCGACGGCGAAGGGACGCGCACCGCGGCCGCCGGTCTCTGTTTCTCGCCTCTCCTCCTGTAAATAGTAAATTATCCGCGTAAAGGGCCAGCCGGCTCGTTCCCCGATTAATCTCCGTTTATCTGACGGGCGATTCGGCCGTTGTAGCGGACAAACTACAATTAATGACGATGCTGATCGACGGCGCCACCACCTACTACGGTGACAACTGAATTCGTCGGGGAACGAGTCGGCCGGATAACAGAGCCGGCGTCCGCGGAGCACGGTTCCCTTTTTCGAGCGGCCGTCGACCGTCACCGCGACGGAGAACTTCTCGGAGATGCACGATAGAGTATAGATTATTTTTCACGTCGAGTCGCTCGTAACTCCGAAGGGATCGGTCCTATTCGCATTCGATGGTGTTTTGTACATTTTGTAGATACTGTGCTGTGGTGTGAAAGAAGCTTCCAAACGCTCTGAAGGAACTGAGAACTTGTACTTTTTGTGTAAAAAAAACCAAACGTGATTCGCTCGTGTTTCCTTTTTCGTTCGAAGCGACGACGGGTGGGTGGGGGGCGGCGGTGATCGAAGGAGGATAAGAACGATCGGGATGAGAAACGAAGAACGAGTACGCACGTAGAGGATTTAGTGGACACGAGCAAGGACAGGTTCCGAAGGAGAAGAGAACGCGTGGAGCTAGAGTGGCCTAAAAGTATGTTTTCTTTTTCGTGTCACGAGGGGTACGAGGTACGAATCGTGGCCCCGTACGATGTAATTTATTATAAATAGTCCTAATTAACGTGGAGAAACCGTATCGTGAAATTGAAGAAAGAAAAACAGGAATAATTTAATCAATTCCCCTGATCACACTTCTCTCGTAACTTTGTACTTGGTTCCTAATTTATTCTCACATTAATTAATTTCCTTTAATTATTAATTAAACCGCGGTTGATTATTATTAATTTACTAATTTACGATCACTAGTTACGGTCAATTAATTATTCTCCTTTTATCATTACTATCGAATCACGATTAATCAGTTTATTCCTAATTATTATTTGGTTAACACGGTATCTTTTAAGGACCCGCACATATTATTTATAAACGAACGAAAAAGAGAAAGAGTAGTATTTAAAACAAATTTTCAGGAAGAATGCACGCAATTACCGACGCGAGCCTGCCCGTGAAAGCCGCGCGAGACTCCGTGAAAAGCTTGCGTTTGTAATAAATCTTGGTCGGAAAGAATAATTTTCATACGCCTGGCGCGAACGAGTCAATTGATTAAATAACGAATTTTTGTCTAAACCGAAATAAAAGTTTCACGGGCAGACTGCGAGTGTCAGATTGTAAACGCGAATAACGTGGCCGAATGATTGCTCGAGGAACGATCGGTAATTCTTCTTTTTTCCAACGAATTAATAACGGAGGAACGGTTTTAATTTTTGTCGTCGTCGAGAGCAATGACTCGGTCCCGCGGTTTAGCGGCCGTTTAAGCGTAGACAGTGGTGGCATTTTAATACATCAGACAGCGCTGTATCGCGAGAATCAAGACGAAGAAGAGAACCGAAGGGTGGGAAAGAGCAAGGGAATATACGGGCAGACACGAGAAGGATACGTGGTTGTATTTGGTCGAGCGAAAGACAAGAAGAAAGATGCGAACGGGAAGAAATTTGTTATGTCGGGTCGCGGTCGCCCGAGGTCTGTCCTGGGAGAAAGACCTCGGCGGGGAGGCACGAGTCGTTGCGTCGATCGGAACTCACGCGGGTTCATCGGGATTTCGCGAAGTTCGCGGTCGTCCGCGATCGTGTTCCGATCGAGGCTCGTTCACCACCCCGATGGCCGCGCTCTCGAGCCCCGAGCTTCTTTCCTTTATTTTCTCCTGTTTGCTTCTCGCTTTTCCGTTCTTTCGTTCCTTCTACATTTTCTGTTTCCACATTCTGTAACGCTCTCTTCATTCTTTTCCCTCTTTTGCTTTTTCTTTTTTTTTTTAATTCACGGACGGAAACCTTCGCGCTCGAAGGACACGCGAACGGTTTCCAAAAAAACATGGGAAATCCTCATTTTCTTTATCTCGTGAATTGCGTGCGCTTTATGACGGCGGATGGTAGGTACCCCGTCCGACATACCAAATCCGTACTCTCTCTGTCGCGGTATAAATGCTGTTCGTTGTAAATGTACCAAAGACAATGTCGATTAACTGACAAAATAAATAAAGTAGTTTATTTATGAAAAACGAATGAAAAAGATTAAAAAAAAAAACAAACAAACAAACAAACAAATGGAGAGGGAATCCTCCCTCCTAACGATAAGAGGAAAACAATGATGAATATAAACGGGGATTTATACGAGAGTTATATCTATCCAAAGGAAGAAGAAAGAAATTTTGCTGCTAAAGTGTCATTTAGCTAGACGAGATTGATCGCACCGGATCCGCAATGTTGCATCGAAACATTGTTATTATTTTTGTAAAGAAACCATGTACATGTATTAACTTAGCGTGCTCTGCGTATGGAAGCTTAAAAATATGTTGATTATTACTATTATTATTGCTATTATTTCTATTATTATTATTTCTATTATTATTATTATTGCTATTATTATCTATTTTTATTATTATTATCTATTATTATTATGATTATTATTATATTGAAAGGAATAAAAACTTGTAATCTTGTTTCCCGAAATGGTTAAATAGTATAAATAAGCAAGATCGTACAAGTCGCTGCGTTTGATCCTTTCGAACCTCCCTGCTATTTGAGTACCGGCCGGCAGAGTGCACCACCGTCCAGATGTCCTGAGGATTTGGATAACTACACGTGAAATTAATAAACAATTCTAATCGTTCCATCCATCTATTTGAACTTCTGACTTCGATAATGAAAATCCGTTTACGTACGACTTATAATATGTTATAAAACAATTCAGGAATCTTGTAATCGTATAATTATAGCTGTATTTTACATAAATGACATATATCTTGGAAACCATTATTGATAGAGAGCCGAAATTTACAGTGAGTTTTAACAAATATCGCATACTTACCAATATATGATAACATTCGCTGTGTCTCACGAGCCTTTTCCGCTCGATATACCTCTGGATTTCCCTGGTTCCATCTCAATTCTCTAGGATTCGTGAATGCTTCATAGCACTTAGTAGTCGTATATTATTAGTTCTTTATCGCACAATAAAGAAGAAAATTGATCAATTATCAAAATGAATAAAAATAAGGACTAGTCAATATTGATCAATGGCAGAATCTTAAAAATTATTCANTATACTGATAACAAGTTTTTCAAGGAAAGAAGTTTCGGAAAATTTGTGGCTTCTGTCGACATAATTAAATGCGCCATACACTTTGGCAATGGTTCTACAAACAAAATTACATATAAGAAAAAGATTGAACTTTAAATTCAAACAACTTCGAATCCAAAGCATGTACATACCAGAATTTGTTTGATTATTTGGAAATACTTCTGGCCAGCAGGTGAGCACTACGTAGAGAACGGGCACGACGTTAAGGCCCAAGCAGTACAAGGCATCGCAGCAAAACATTCTTACTCTTTCCCGGTCCTTTTTAATCCGCGCTAAGACCGTGTATATCCTAGATAAGGACTCTACAACTGTTCTCTATAAAAGCATGAAAATTTAATTAATTAACAAATCGTAAGCTTCCTTAAATACGTATTAGAATAATGAAAGACGAACGTACAGATAGACTTTGGTTAAGCCTAAACAATTTGTACTCTATAGCGGTTTGGACCAATTGAAACACATCGGATTTCTGTTCTCCTAGATCGATTAATAACGTCACAATTTTCTGATGCGTTTTGCTCATTAACGGTGCTGGCGGTGTGTAACTCTTGTCCAAGGGTTCTGGATGTTCCGTCTCCATGCTTAAAAACTCTACTATCCCTTTTGCTNTTGATAATATTCTGATACGTCCACGCGGTGCCTTCCCTCTTTGCGAGTAGTATAATCGCCGTTTCTACTTCGACATCGCACTTTTCTGCAAAATAATTCGAATCGGTCAAACACTATCCCTAATAAAGAAATAGGTCAATCTCACTTTGCAACAGCATCAGAAGCTCGTTCAGAATTGCAGGAGACAAAGATTCCATTGGATACTTGTAATATACTGATAACAAGTTTTTCAAGGAAAGAAGTTTCGGAAAATTTGTGGCTTCTGTCGACATAATTAAATGCGCCATACACTTTGGCAATGGTTCTACAAACAAAATTACATATAAGAAAAAGATTGAACTTTAAATTCAAACAACTTCGAATCCAAAGCATGTACATACCAGAATTTGTTTGATTATTTGGAAATACTTCTGGCCAGCAGGTGAGCACTACGTAGAGAACGGACACGACGTTAAGGCCCAAGCAGTACAAGGCATCGCAGCAAAACATTCTTACTCTTTCCCGGTCCTTTTTAATCCGCGCTAAGATCGTGTATATCCTAGATAAGGACTCTATAACTGTTCTCTATAAAAGCATGAAAATTTAATTAATTAACAAATCGTAAGCTTCCTTAAATACGTATTAGAATAATGAAAGACGAACGTACAGATAGACTTTGGTTAAGCCTAAACAATTTGTACTCTATAGCGGTTTGGACCAATTGAAACACATCGGATTTCTGTTCTCCTAGATCGATTAATAACGTCACAATTTTCTGATGCGTTTTGCTCATTAACGGTGCTGGCGGTGTGTAACTCTTGTCCAAGGGTTCTGGATGTTCCGTCTCCATGCTTAAAAACTCTACTATCCCTTTTGCTATGATACGACTGCTAGTCGTAGATTTCAATTTTTCAACCACATCCCAGTGTACGGAGATCTCCCAATTACTACTTGCAAGCCTTTGTAATTGTTTCTTTACAAACTCGTCCACTAAACAAATTCGCTGGAGTCCCTTCCGTTTGTTTTTAGATTTATTTGAATTATTCTCAGTAACATGCTGCTGCAATCTCATTAGTAGAGTCTTTATAATCTTTGTTTGATTTGTGTTAGAATCTTCCTTCTCAACGATGATGTTATTAATTGTTTCAGACTTCTTACTTATTTTCTTTACATCAGAAATTTTCGACGTATGAGGCGACTGTTCGTCATTCGATCTTTGTGCCGTCTCTTGAACTTTGCTTATACCTAAGGAATTAATTTCATGTTCGTGCTTGATATCACTATTCTGTTTAGTCGCAATCTCAGTCAGTTCGTTTTCGCCCAAATCTCTAACATCGTTTATTATACTTTCATTCTCATCATTAATCGAACTCGCAGTCTCAGAAACTATTGGAACTGTGTACTTTATAACATGCTTAGTGTTGCAATTTACTGGATTTTGGTCAGTACAATTTTCCACAACATCAGGTAAACTTAAATCACGCGTGTGATTTTCCGCGCGCGTATTATCCAATACATTTAAATCATGATTTTCCATATTGTCCAATGTACTTAAGACCTCTGTGTGATTTACCGTATTATTCAATCTATTTAAATCACGGTTTTCCGTATCATCCAATATACCTGAATCATGATTCTCTGTATCATCTGTTTGATTAAAATCATGATTATCCGACGTACTTGGAACATCATTTTCCACACTTTTTACCACTCGTTTTTTCGACTGTGATGACTTTTGTTCAGTTGTATTTTTAGGCACATGTGCAATGCGAGGCTTCTTCTTAGGCGTGTAATCGTCTTCGTGAGAATTACTCTCTACTAGCAATTCTTTCTCTTCTTCACCGGTACGAGAACTTTCATTTACATTTCGTGGCTGAAAAGTTTTCGGGAACGTTTCTACTTTACTAGTCTTCCTTAAGCTTCTTACTTTATCTAATAATTTTTTCCGATCACCAGACTTCTTCAAGTCGCACATCTTTCTCTTTCGCGTGATCCTTGTACAAACGAGATTATCATTCTCAATTACTTCCATCCTATTATCGCACTCCATATGCTCTATATGTTCATTTTCTTTTATTGACATTTCCAACGTATTTTTCTCAATCGATTTATCAGACTCTATTAAGTTCGATGCACCTTTTATGAAAGGTTTCTTTATGAGTTTAGATTCTATATTTTTGGTACAATATGATCTCCTGGAAGGCGTAGCCGTTTCTGTAGCATTTCTTAATTCTGTCAAGTCCATATCTGATTCATGTTGCATGGAATCTGATAGTATACCTGAGTCGGTCTCACCTCCAACTGATTTACTACACTCTACTATGTTTACATTTTCAACGTTTGAAGAAGAGGATGGTTTTACATGATGCACGTCTTCGGATTCTAAAGTATCATAATTAGACGGGTCAGTGGATGTATCTACATCGGAGGTACTGTCCAATCTTCCTAAATCTTCGATAACGATCGCTTTATTTCGCTGCTTAGTCTTCTTAAACCTTTCAATAGAATTAGAATTTGGATCAGTCCTTCTCACGATCGGTTCAATAGTCCAAGAGTCAGAGCGCATATTCTGCAGTCTCTTTTTCTTCACTCGAGATCTCGATCTCCTGTCATCCATGTCAAAATTCTCAATTCCTTTGTTCTTATAAAGATCAATCATTTTTTTCATCTCGAGAAGCTTAGAGTTGTCTGGGTAGTGTTCACGAGAATTCAAATGATGATTAAAGGTATTCTGCTGGGACTTCTTTAATTTCTTTTGTAACACAGATATCTTCGCCTCTAATGTATCCACTTTTCCTTGGAACCAAGGAATAATCGCCAACGATGACGCGATCGTGGACATACTGTCACAATGATTACTATTATTCAGGTTTGCCGTCGATACATTTGTCGGTGTTGAGCCGACATAAAGGGGAGAGTGACTCTTCAAAGTCGACGTTGGAGAAACGTTACAACAATCTGCGCCATTCAACTGAGTCCTTTGGGTACATAATAAATTCGAAGGAACTGAATGTACACTATTTGGATTTTGCGTATTTCGCGACGGAATAGTCGACGGCTGCTCGTTCTCAGCTCGGTTCCCGTCGTTATTTGAACCTAATAAAATAAATTATCTGTTCTTTAAATCTATTAAATTTATCAGGAAGATAAATTATCCTACCCGTTGCAATTTCTAGTGGCCTTCTCGGTGGAGATGGAATTCTTTCGATAATGTCTGGACACGAATTGATCATCATCGTGCATATTTTGTCTATTGGTGGTGGGTCTATGAGAACTTCACATTTGTCGCAGAATAAAGGATAAAATTCATTTTTCACGCCATAAAATTTGTCGGTCAATACACTTGCGTCCACCATTTTGGGTTTTTTGATCACTGTATCTTCAATCAGTTCTGTGTTAACTTCAACATCCTTTAATCTCGGTTCTGTAATCAAATTTAATTCTTTATACCAGCTCTAATATTAAAAAGGTTCCCCATTCTATACAATCAAATCCAAGAATGTTGTATTTAACTTACTACTTTCGTTCTCCACCGCGTGCTTCTTTTCGATTTTCTTTATTTTCGTGTCATGCAACTTTTTAGCATTTTTTAACTCTGATTCTAATTCTTTTACCTTAACTGTAATAGAAAATAGAATTCTTTAATATATTGAACATATTTCAATTTACTTCATAGCATACCTTGAAGCGAAGATTTCTCTAAGTCATACTGAAGCATTTTGTCATTTTGCTTCCCTTCTATATCTTTTATTTTACATATTAGCTGTTGGACATGCTGTTCGTCAGCTGCTCCTTTTACAGTATAGTTCTGTACTTGTGTTTTCAGAGTTTCAATATTCTTCTCATATTCTTTATGTTGCTGAAAATAAAATATTGATTCACATATTTCTTTCAGTTTCAGAATCTCAGTAACATGTTTATTTTTTTACTTACAAGTTCCAGCTTTATAACTTTTGCTAGTGTGCTGTTATGAGTGTGAGTTATTTTGTGTAATTGACTCTTTGATGCACTCAGATCCTGTTTCAAGCGCTCGCATTCTTTTACTTTGTCATTGTATTGCTTGATTACTTCACTAATAAGAAAATTATTTTTTGTTAACAGTAATGCACAAATGAGGTAAAATAATGCCAATTAAAATTTCAATCAACTTACTGGCTCTCCGAAATTCGTTTCTTCAACATGATACACGTTTCTGTCAGTTTACGTAAATTAGGAGAATCTTCCTATAAAGAAATTTATAAATTTAATTTAATTTATATATAATCTAATAATTTAAATAAAAATTTGTCTACGACTAAACAAATAATAGTTGATCAACAATTAATTTTGTTAGTTATCAAGAATAAGAGAATATGAAAGAAGAGATGGAATCATGTTTAAAATAATGTTAGATTTTTGTAGTTCAGTATGAACTTTTTTATTAAACATTAAATAGCGTTCATTTATGTATTCGCAGGTAGTCATTTAAAATCTAAACTAACCTAAATATTAGATACTACCTTTAATTCAAAGTAAAAGTTGTCGAGAATGCAATACTTACTTCGACGGTTTCATTTTCTGTTAAACTCGGAAGAATGTAGTCCATATTAAAGAAACTGACAAGTAGTACTATCTATTTTAAAATTGTTCGTATTTCCGACCGCCGATGAAGGACCACGTTTTATGCGGCTTTCGTTGGTTTCATGTTTACGGCTGCTAACATGGACCTGGCTGCTAACTAGTGCTGCTTGCTAACTGCCAGGCCAGTACCTTTGTTTTCTTCTCAATGCAAGCAGATAGCGATTGCGGTCTCAGAAAAATGTTATATCTGATTTTATTGTTAAAAGTTAAAGTGTTTCCGGACATAAGTTTATATGAACTTTTTTCATCTATTTGATCTCGGGAATACGTAGTGTACATAATTTTGGCAACAATTTTTCCGCACACCTCATATATAGCTCATCCGTAGCAACTGAACAGCTATTTCCGTTATGGTCATTGCTTTCTAAAGTTTCTAATGCGATTTTTCTTTTATTTTCCATGCTTACATATAAAGGAACTATAACAATTGACATCTTAAATCTGAACAGCAGAAATCATACACATACACGTTGATCCTACTCATAAAATGAAGATACTTATACTATTTTAAACTCGCATCTATTTCGTGACTCGTGACTTTGTTGCAACAGTGATTAAAGTGATCTTTGCTCCTGCTTTATTGCTATACACAGTCGACACAAAACAATAGCGTTATCACGAGATGAGTATATAATAATAATGTCTATGTATATACATTCATCTACGAAGTTGACTATAAGAGATCGTCAATCTGTCTCACTGTTTGATGAATCATTCATTATTTTCACCAAGTATTTGTATGTTAGTTACCCAAAACGATTCCCGACCACTTGGTACACACACGTGCAAAAATTGAATTTTCATTATGCAGTGCCTGCCAACAGAGCTGCAGCCAATTTTCCTTATAATAACTGAACGAAATATTTTAACCAATAACGATTTTATCATTTATCACTGAGGAGGTGCGGTGCATTTACTAAATAAGTTATTTATATTTCTGGGATATGTCTAGTTTTGATTTGAGTCGTGTTTCAAGTGAAATTTGAAATTTTAAAACTTCGTCTCGACCAAAATATCAGGTTTTAGAGAAATTAAACGAATTTGGGATAAATTCCAAGGTAACACGGATTAGGATTTTATTTGAAACTTAATTAGGTTTTATTTATACAGCAATTGAGTTCAAATCTTGTTATACATGAATTATACTCTAATAATTATTATAAATCTCCTATACGTCCCAATTTGTACTCACTGACTTAATTTTCTATAATTACAAGATAACATGAATCAAGTTTGAAACCGCAGGCAAGTTCGATAAATAATACCAAATTAATGCCAAATCTGCTCACGCAACAAAGAAATCAGAAAACATTGCCACAAACGCGCGTTGTAACGATTTGGAAGAGTGCTTCGTCCGTTAATGCGTTCTGGGAAAACGGCCAAGCCTAAGGCCCCAGGGAATAAGGGCCTTTTATATAAAACAAAGGCATATATCATATGATACCTTCACGTGTCTTGCACGTTGTCCCAACTCGTGACCTTCACGAGTGCTTTTTACTTCTTAATTTTCTCGTTTTCTTACAAACAGAAACATATACCAGTGATTAGAACTTGGGACGTGACCAAAAATTGAAACATTCTCCTGAATCTATTTTATATCATAATTATTCTATCTATATCTTCAGGATTTGAAATCTAAAGCTTTGTTCAAAGATATTTAATTTAAGACCGAGGACTAAAGATAGCTTCCTATGTGAATTAGATTAAATCGGAGAAGATTAAAATTGTTTACATCTGTCAAACAGTCGACGTCGAGTAGAATAATTCATCGCACTAGCTCTAACATAATTTTCGCATGTGCGTCTGGCAAACGGGTCGAGAATCGTTTTTGATAGCTGCAAGCCGAGATTGAGAATCGCTGGAACGTCTTCTGCTGCGCGTCAATGCTCGAACTGTCAAAGATCGCTCGGCCATCATTCGTTTCTCATCATTTCTCATCACTATTCGCAGTAGAATCGCTCGTAGCGCTAGATACCAGTTTTGCGTGGGATAAAAATTCGTGTCTACCGTGTTGTCAACGGCTCGTGAACAGCGACGGCGATTAGTCAGCGGCGGCTACTGACTAGCGCGGTGCATACCTCCGAAGTTGACGGGCTGACGTCGGTTGCCGAAGGTGCAAATGACTACATGTCAAAGCCAGTGAGCGGCGTACTTTGAGTGTACCAATTTTACCGGTGGAACTGGGTATCCCCCGATCGCGATAAAAAATGCTGGCGCTCATCAATCGGATTCTGGACTGGTTTAAATCCCTCTTTTGGAAAGAAGAGATGGAACTCACCCTTGTCGGCTTGCAGTACAGTGGCAAGACCACCTTCGTAAATGTTATTGCGGTACGGGGGTTTGCATATTGCTCTACCGCGATTCAACGATCCGTATTCTTGTCCCCGATGTCGTTTAACGAGATTCGCGATCAACATGCGCTCGTACGCGTCTCGAATCGGTCGAATTCATCGGAATAAGAGTACGAAACGTGTATCGTTTTGGTTAGATTCTATACCCCGTTCGAGTTAACTGATCAAATCTTGCACCCGCCCTAACGTAAAACATAAACGTATGTTCCTGCATAAAATATTCGAGGAACCTCTTTAAATCCCGAAGCAAGTCTGTCGCTTTGGGACAATTCGTGCCGCGCCATTTGCCAGCTAATTTTCTGCATTCCATTATTCATGTGTCTGTTTCAGTCGGGACAATTCAGCGAAGACATGATCCCCACTGTTGGCTTCAATATGCGTAAAATAACGAAAGGAAACGTCACTATAAAAGTCTGGGACATCGGAGGACAACCGAGGTTTAGATCTATGTGGGAAAGATATTGCAGAGGCGTGAACGCAATAGTGTACATGGTCGATGCGGCGGACTCAGAAAAGATAGAAGCGAGCCGTAATGAGTTACACAACTTGCTAGATAAACCTCAATTATCCGGTATACCAGTATTGGTCCTTGGTAACAAAAGGGACTTACCTCATGCTCTGGATGAGAACGGACTCATAGAAAGAATGTATGTCTATCACTTGAAACAGGGAAGTGCACTCAGTGATTAACGAGGCTAACGCATGGTACTTATTTTTCAGGAACTTGTCGGCAATTCAGGATCGCGAAATTTGTTGCTACAGCATTTCCTGTAAAGAGAAAGACAATATCGATATAACGTTGCAGTGGCTTATAGCACATTCTAGAAGTGGTGTTCGTTAATACGTGTATCTAATTTTATGTTCTTATACATTCTTATCGAGAGAGCCCAAGATATTGATAGAACGGGGATCAAACATGCGAGGGAGTGTTCAACAAATGATTTTATTCCGGATTGATTAATCAATTGTCGTAGATGATTTATTTCTTTTTTAAATTTAAGTCTTAGCTGTTGTATATTCAATCGTATCATGGAAAGTTTAATGGATGATAAAAGAAAAAAATATGCTTAAACCAAATACGCTCATGGGAATGATAACAAAGACACATACATCCTGCAAAGCACCTTAGACCTAAGCAACAATTTTTTATATTGCGTTTTTAGATAACCAGTTTAAGTGCTGTTATATATTCTAACTTAAAACCATCAGGAGACGGAAAAACAGATAGCATTTAACGATTAATGTAGAGATGATGGTAGCTAGTACGAATACAGGCGCAAAATAATATCAATTATCATATAGTACACATTTTCGGAACTATTTAATGAAGATTAATTAAATCAAGGCATAGAGGATATGAACAATTGATTGCTATATGTACACAAATATTGTGCTGAGTAAACTTGTATAATTAACGATGAATTATTAACAATATTATACCAATTTATTATGATCCTTTAAATATGACAGTTGTGTTATGTATATACACATATATGTATATATATAAAAAAAGAAGAAGAATAAAATGATGTAATCCATTTTTTAAATGGACGCTTGNATATATATATATATAAAAAGAAGAAGAATAAAATGATGTAATCCATTTTTTAAATGGACGCTTGCCTTTAAACAAATTTTTATTATCAGTAAAAAAGATATGAATAAAATGTATCTTTTTCAAGCAGTATCAGATTTTTAAGCTATTTAATCGATTGTTCGAGAATCGATTCACTCGTCTAAGGTTGATTCGTGTTGGGCACAGTTGCCAAAAACGATTTCCGACCCACTTAGCATGCACACATGTGACAGTTAATACAAGTGCTATGAATATCTCGTCTGCTCGACGTTTGACAGCTTGATAGATGGAAACAATTTGACCTTTTGTTCCGATTTAATTCAATTCATTTACCGAAATATAGAAAAATGTATTTTGAGTTCTCAATACCTTGAATTAAATATCTTAGAATTTATAAACCATCAAACTTTAGATCTCAAATACTGGCGAAATGACAGAATGATAATAATACGAAGAATAATTGGTATAGCAATATTTGAAGGCGATTGTAACACAAATGAATCCTAATTAAAATTCTAATTAAGGTCCTGGCTAAATGTGTGCTACCTTGCAGTTCATTTCAGTCCTTGAATTTTTTGGAAATTCAGTCATTTTGGTTGACACGAAGACAAAATTTTAGATTTCAATAATTACTGCAGTGCAAAGAATTTTGACAAGACACGATTCATTAAGTCAAATCTCGATGAGATACCGGAAATATAAATTAACTCTTTAGAAAATGATAAAATCGTTATATTCTTGAAAACATTTTATTGGCACAAAGAAAATGGACATGGATAATGAAGATTTAATTGTTGCATCTGTGCAGTGCGCAGTATGTGCACAGGTGTGCGTGCACGGCACGTGGGGGTCAGGAATCATATTGGACAAATTACTGACGTACTGACCCATGGTACTGACATTGACCATATATTTGAATCCTATATATTTACGTATATAGTTTGCGTGGTTTGTGTAATGTGTATCAGATCCGATCAGGTCGTTGTTTGTGTATAACGTGAGATTTTGTTTGCAAGCTAGAACGAAATAAAACGTTAACATGCCGTCGTCGGCCGACGATGACCCTTACGCGTACGCAGCGAAAGGAGCGTTAAAATTGAAAAATGATCAAGGCGTATGCAAGAAGTTTGTATATAACAGATATTTATAGGTTAACTTAAAGTTTGACAGTTGTCGAACAATTAATAATATTTCTATTAATCGTTTGAAAATAGGAAGAAAAATAAAGAAGGTAAAAAGAAGAAATTAGTGGAAATGACGAAAATCGTAGAGGAAGAAAAACCTAAGACCACAGAAATCAAGCGTACGAAAGCTGAGATAGCATTTCAAAAGATGCAAGAAAAAATGGTAAGCTATTATTTAATCGAGAAGTTTTGTAGAATATTTTTAGTTAATTTCTAAATCTTACTTGTAGCAAACTGAGAGGATAAAGCAAAAGGCTTCGATGACACATAAACAAAGAGTAGAAGAATTCAATAGACATTTGGATAGCTTGACAGAACACTTTGACATACCTAAAGTCAGCTGGACGAAATAATTTTCTCCTATCTTACAGTTTATTCATACATATTCAATCCAATTCAATTCAACTATATATTTAAAGTTGTACTTTATTTCAAATATGTTTACAAAAACAATAGTAAATATCAAATATTGTAAAAAGTAGAAATTAAAATGGACGCAATTTTAAAACTTATCGTTAAACATTTGATTACAATAAAAATGAGATTTCATAAAATTATAAAAACACATTTGTTCGTTACAATGTGGTAAAGGCACTTGGTAGTTTTATCATGCACTTTTGTTTCAATATATAACAGAAATCTATAATATAAAATCTACATAAATGCATTATGTATTCAAAACATGTTAGTTATTGTACGAGTCTAATAAACTTTATGTACATTTAATGGACGGATTTAATTATATCAGAATGAATGTAGCTAAAACGTATATCTAGTTAATTCTAATAAAATTCTTAATCGATTATTCCGATAAAACTATGTGTGAATCGTAAATATACTTCTTACTATATAATTTATGGTAAATACCGAGAGAATGGACGGATATGATAAAGAAATCTTTGCACCTGCACTTCCGTAACGGAATATTTGTACAAAATTCTCGGTTACTGCCCAAGGATTAGTACCATCATCAAAATACATGGGACATTGATCTCGTTCTCTTTCATATTCCTAAAGTAAAAAATTTAATTAGAAATCATTCGCATCGAATCATATTCCAAGATATATGGAAGAATTTTATTACCTGCATCTCCAATGCAACCGCGGCCCCTTCAGTGTAATTACTGCTCGTAACATCTTGTTTGAGATCGCAAAACGGTCCGATAGCTTGGGACATCAGAACTTTGTTCAAATCTGCTCTCTGATAAACCCAGCAACGATATTTACTGAAGGGATCTAACTCGTCGTACGTTATTAAATAAGACTTCAAATTTTCTTTCCAAAATCCAATACATTTCATCTTGTAATCCGGCAAACCTATATTTCAGAATCACATTTAGAATATTCAACATTATTTAGAACTTTATGCGATAATTTCAACTTACTGTAAATATCTACGGGTCTTCCTAAGTGATCTACTGACAAGCAGTAAGTTTCGTCGATAGCTATTTCCTTTTGATCGGTATCGCATACCGAAAAATCCGAAATATTTTCCTTGCAATAAATATTTGGACGAGGAGACAACGTGACACCTCCCAAAATTCTAGTTTCAAACAGGACATCTCCTTTCTGTATAAACTTATATTTGCCAGCCACTGGACAGCGTACTGGTACAGGATTTTTAGCTGGAAGTATAAAAAAACTGTAGCAATCATTGTTCTAAGATACTCGAAAAATATATTACACTGACCTAGGAGTAAATCATATTTCCAAGCCTCCTTATTAGGAAACTGAACCCAAGAGCAAACAGTATGAAAATCGTCTTTAATAACGGCGAGACCGCGACGATATCGAATGACGTTGTGATGTCGACGTACAAAATCGAAACAGACATAATCTTTTTGGCTAAAAATTAAAAAAAATGAATAATTAAAGTATTTAATTGATTATATTAAATATTCGTACCATCCGTCGACAGTTAATCTGGCCATCATCACCCTGGTATCTCTCGACTCGCGGCATACATAAATTGTACGCCTGTAACGACCCTCGTCTGGATACCAAGTTTCGATTATATGAGTCTCGTTGATGAATATGTCTGCATCAATATTGGCAGTGTTTATCCATTGTCCACTCATGTCTTCGGGTAATCTGCATCCTGGTTCTACAACCTCTGCTTTCACAGGCGTTACTCTTAAACGTTCTGGGCTTTTCTCAACCGTCTTTAAAGTATTGCACTCGGCAGTAATAGATACACCAATGTAAAGATCGTCGTCACGATTTTTTAAGAAACATCGATATTTTTCGTCCTTTCTTGACTCCTTCGTGTTCGCAACTGCGAAAAAATGGTTTTTGTCCACAAACCAGTCTCCCAAACAACTATACTCAACGACTAAAACATAATACAATTAGAACTGTGTAAGAGTTGGGATAAAAATGTGATTGAATCGACGATAATTACCTCCGCCGAAGGTATTCTTCATGCCGGAACACTGTTTATAAGTGATATTGAATTTTTGATTTGTTATCAAGAATTGCGTTCCTGCAGTTTGGCATGACCTAATTTGTGCATCGGGATGATTACATTCTCCTGTGAATCTAAATCGATTCTATAATAAAGAAAAGAATTAATTTCGTTTTTATGAGAGGTGATTACAACATACGTACCTGGTAAGCAAACTGCCAAACACCTTCGAGAGAGGATCTACAGTTAACAGGTACATAATTTTCTGAGAATAATGTTATCAGTTGTTGGTCCGGCCTCAATCCCCTACAAACATTGTCCACTGTGGGCTCGATACCATTAGGCAAATTCACGCAATATGCTGCAATTTAGAAATAATGATCTCATAACATTGTTCATTCTTTTAACTCAGCTACAATTAATTTACCTTCAAGTTTTTCCAAGACGTTCACTGTCCTAACAATCAATTTAACACAGTGATAGCACTGATCACTCTTAAAAATAAACGTGTAATTTACATGATATTCCTCCAGCATATCGATGCAATATCCACGATCAGTCATTGTCTCGGCATTTATTTCTGTTAATGTGTTTCTCCCATTTTCCCAAGAGAACCATGATCCTCTTATAACTAATGGTATTTGGCAAGATTCTTGGACGGAATATGTAACTGAAAGGCAAATACTATTTTAGAAGATTTGATAATTGAGAAAATCTTCATGATTTGTATTTTAATAGATTAATCTATCCTGTAACAATTATAGACTAACAACAAATGGAATATTCTTCAATTTGTTAAATTGTTAATACAGTGACAAAATACAAAATGCATAAAAGTAATATTTTTCAATTTTATCATAAAATTAATTTGAACGATTGTAATTGAAGGAACACGTAATTTTAATTGTGATTCATTATACGAAGGTGAAACATATATGTAATTAAAAGACGAATAAGAACTATTATAATATTGTAAAGAATACCAAATTTAAACCATGACTCTGGCAAACTAAGATTTAATGATTGAAAAAGTTTGTGACTCATTTTTTAATAAATTGATCTGCGTTCTAACAATTGTAGACAAACAACAAACAGTGCATTTTTTAATCTATTAAATTGTTAATACTCACAGTGGCATATGAAGTATAGAATACATAAAAGTAAACGCAGTTGTTTTGCCATTTTATAATAAAATTAATTTGAACGGTTGTAATTAAAGAAACAATTAATTTTAATTGTGATTCATTATACGAGCAGGGTGAAACGTTTACTTCCAACGCCCATCCTAACTGTGTTTTCGTGTGCTGCCATCTCAAATAGAATATTTTGTTGAACTCAATACATTGAGCAACATTGAGTACACACAAGAAGAACATCTCAGAAAATCTGGGATTATCCAAAAATCGTAGTGTGTCTATACGTAAAAGTGTAACAGGCACTGACAATGTTCATCTATCAGTGATTGTTTGCAACAGAAGCTTGGAAACGATCGACAGGTACTTATTAGAATCAGGAAATAGAAATTTGACAAGGTGCATAGCGAAATAAAATATGAATCATTTATTATTTACAGTANCAAACAGTGCATTTTTTAATCTATTAAATTGTTAATACTCACAGTGGCATATGAAGTATAGAATACATAAAAGTAAACGCAGTTGTTTTGCCATTTTATAATAAAATTAATTTGAACGGTTGTAATTAAAGAAACAATTAATTTTAATTGTGATTCATTATACGAGCAGGGTGAAACGTTTACTTCCAACGCCCATCCTAACTGTGTTTTCGTGTGCTGCCATCTCAAATAGAATATTTTGTTGAACTCAATACATTGAGCAACATTGAGTACACACAAGAAGAAAATCTCAGAAAATCTTGGATTATCCAAAAATCGTAGTGTGTCTATACGTAAAAGTGTAACAGGCACTGACAATGTTCACCTATCAGTGATTGTTTGCAACAGAAGCTTGGAAACGATCGACAGGTACTTATGAGAATCAGGAAATAGAAATTTGACAAGGTGCATAGCGAAATAAAATATGAATCATTTATTATTTACAGTAACATTTCCTGTATATGTATATGCGTAGTCATACTTCCATTCTAGCCACTTTCGTCCTCTCAAATTTAAGTAAATAAGTCAAAGATTGCATTTCTAAAGACGTAGGATAAAATGTAACCAGCAGACTCGAAGGATTCTTGTATATCTTTTATCCAATTTTAATATTAAAAGTAAATACTCGACGTTCGGAATGCACGTGTAATTTTTCACATTTATGGAAACACTCATTCAATAATTAGGATACACATTATTTCTTTCTTAGTGCGTTATGTTTACTTTCGCATTTCACGTTGTATTCGTCGTAGAATTGTGGCGCCAAGTGACGTGCATATGCACATTGCACATATAACACCGTTTTCCTAATGCTTAAAACGTGAATAATTTATTAATATATCTCACAAATTATCTTTTACACCTGTTATTTTGTTTGTATAGCAAATTTTGCACGTGGTAGGCTAATTTTCGAAAATGTTAGGATTTAATTTTATTTCGCATCGTATCGTTTACCATCATTTTTCATCACTATCGTATTTTATTTCTAATTTTGTCAGTGAGGAAATTATGTCGGACCATGGGTTGTCTTTAGAGGAAGCACCAATTTCTCCAGATATGTTCAACAATGATAACATGACAAATAACCCTTTAACTTCTGGCGATTGTAAGATATTGATCAAATTTTCAATTCCTTTTCTCTCTTCAATTTTATCATAATCATCGATTATATTTTATCTTACTTTTAAAGCAAGCTCCTTGTCAATCGATATAAATGAACCAGAACCTCTGGACAATGTTCCTGAATGGAAAGGCGTAAGTATGGATGAAATATATAAAGGAGCAGGTGTATATGGTTCCCAGGAGTTGCCACCTATTTCTCCTTCTGAGTCACATGCAGTATTAATATCGGTAAGAGTAAAATCAAACTAGAATAGCTTCAGTATCAGTTACGAGGGGTCAACTTGAAGGTTCTCTTGTACAGTTACCAATTCCTGTACATGGACCACCAAAACCATATCCTGCGCATCCAGTAGACAAATGGTCTCCAGACTATGTAAGAATGCCATGCTCGAAGCATAGTATGTATCCAATAGACGAGGTAAATAATCAAATGCTATATGATATTCAATCTTATGAACAATATAACAATTGCGTTTACTCTTTGTTAAAGAATGGATCTCGTCGTTGTCAAAATAGATGGGAAATAATCCAACAGGCATTGCTCCAGAACTTTGTTTCGACTCACCAATTAGAAACTGCAATTCTCTCTTACAATCATTTGTATGCACAACGTTGGGACTTTAGCACGTTACATATTTTCTTCTCTGAGGTACCATTTTTAAATCTCTTTTAGATAAACGTTACATATCCTGACTGTGTGATAATATTAAATTGAAGGTACTCGATGAGGAAGAAACACGGAGTTTCTTTGACACGTTGTTGCCAAAAATGGTTCAACTTGCTCTGCAACTACCTGTTTTGGTAACTGGTCCAGTGCCTCTTTTAAAGCGTCACACTAATCGAACCATAAGTTTTAGCCAGTTACAAATAGCCTCTTTGCTTGCTAACGCATTTTTCTGTACATTTCCAAGACGTAATTCAACTAATCCGCAATCTGAATACGGAAGATATCCACACATCAATTTCCAGAAGTATTTTTTTTATTTAATTACAGTATTTTATTTAATCGCTGAATTCTGTGAACAAGATTGAAAGCGTGCAAACACATTTCTCTGATTAATATGAAGACTCTTACAGATTATTTTCACAATGTAGAGGAAGGAACTCCAATAAGCGTGGATCGTTAATGGAGAAGATAAAATGTATTTTACATTATTTTAGGAGAGTAACGTGTAAAGGTGTGTACGTTGCGACTCGTTTGACAAAATACCAATATTTAGTTGTTACAATTTTCATAGAGTAGCCCCGGAAGGCGTAGTTACGATACAACGGCGTTATATTCCAATTTCGAACTGCCCGAAATGGGAGGAAGAAGTACAGACACTTTTACCGTTACACATTACCAGCAGAGGTACGATAGAGAACGGGAAAGGACTCCTGCAAGTAGATTTCGCTAACAAGTACGTCGCACACTCGTAACCGGTATCGTATAAATTAGATGTGTTATCGATAGTAATTAAAAATGATCAGGTTCGTAGGTGGTGGTGTTCTCAGCCGAGGGTGCGTTCAAGAAGAGATAAGATTTGTGATCTGTCCAGAATTGCTCGTAACAATGCTCGTTGCGGAAGAGATGGATGACACCGAGGCGTTGATCGTTTGTGGCGTTGAACGCTACAGCGAATGCGAAGGGTATAGCAAAACTTTTCAGTGGGTAGGAAATTATGAAGACGAGACGCCTCGGGACAGCAGCGGAAGGCGATTGACGTCTGTTGTCGCGATAGATGCTCTCCGTTTTACGCATCCCCAAACGCAATTCAGTATAAGTAATATACGAAGGGAACTTAACAAGGTTGAACATTTATTTCCATTACAAAACATAAATTAGATTAATTTAATTCGTTACGAGATAAATGCAATTTTTGTAGGCATATGTCGGATTCGTCGGTGGTGAGAGGAGTTGCAGAACAAATCTTCCGGCTGTTGCAACTGGAAACTGGGGTTGCGGGGCCTTTCGGGGAAATGCTAAACTGAAAAGTTTGTTACAATTGATGGCCGCGGCTGTAGCCGGTCGATCGATTGTATATTTCACTTTCGGCGATACAAGCTTACGAGACGATATTGCTGAAATGTATATGCATCTTGTGAAACATGAAATAAGTATAGGTATGCATAGATACGTAGTAAAATATGAATTAATAAAAAGAAGCATTAATTATATTGCATTTTAGGTACTATTTTTCAATCGATGGTACAATACCAAGAGTATGCATCAACTAGAAATATAGATTTTTATCGTTTCTTGTACAATCGAATTAAGAAAGAACCGCCTGCTCAATATTGTCATGAGTCAAGTATGAGAAGTTGCTCAACCAAGCCTTTTAGGAAGAAAGATAGCCCTAATAATAAAGAGAAACAACCTTACGTGGCTAAACGTCAAGAAACAGAGGAAAACAAAATACAAAGCTGGTTATGTAGCGTCGATGGAGAAGCTGGTAACGAAAGAAAAAATGAGGTTCGAAATGAAGACTTGGTAGGAGTTTCAGAAATGGACAGTACAAAAATAAGTAAAGAAGAAAGTTCTGATAGCGATAATTTAGAGAAGAAGAAGAAACCTTCTCTATGGGAATTGTTAAACGATACTGGAGGCGCTCAAGTTAAAACGCCCCGAGAACGTCGATCCGCTCTTGAATTATTTGATACAACGCTGGACCGTATATCTCATCAAGTGGATAATTGCGGTCAATCGATTAAGGAGGAAACCTGTCAATCAAAATCTCCAGATAAGCAAAGTGTGCACGAGCCGTCGCAAAGTTCCAATGAGAAACGTCAGTCTTCTACAAAGAAATCTGAACAGACGAAGATTTCAAGCTTTTTCCATCGAATAAATTAAATATTTCTTTTACTCAAACACGGTTGAACATAAAATTGTAGATAAGTGCAATTTGTATATATTGCAATAATGAGAAGGAATAAAGAAGCCCTTAATTTTGCAACTGTATTGTACTTTTATTACCTTTGTCACCATATGGCCTCATGTAAAAATAAAATGTTTAACAACTTATTTCCTAATTACTGTCGGTCTCATTTAGCCACGTCTTTTTAAAAGCTTCGCCCAGCAGTATACCAAATGTCATCAACTATTAATTCTATTATCGACAGAACTCGCTTATTCTATTCTTGTTTCTTTTTAGATGTTGCGCGGGTCGGGAGCTAACGCGGATTCAAAAAGGTGAATAGATCCTTGATTACGAACAGCGTACCGTCACGTGATAGTTATCGACGTTGTCGACGTATCGCGTTGGCTGTGGACCGAAGAAAACGTCGAACATGAAGATGGCTGCTGCCACTGAAATATTAAATACTCTCACCGCAAGAGCAAATTGACTGAAAGAAAATGTAGAATTCCCCGGCTCGTGACGCGTTTCAGGTAATAAACGATTAATTGTTTGCGTTCGCGGTAGACGTCCACGGTGCGGTGTCCGGGGGTGTAGCTCGCGAGGATTGTGGGCGGTTACAAAGGAAATGCACTGCGACTCCGCTTCAACTTGACATTTTGACAGGAGCCGTAGACGTAAATATTCGGCTGGCCGTTCGGCGGAGGATAGTGTCACCGATCGTACGGCCACGAATTATCGTGGGACGCGCACCGAAAATCGATCCGTNGGCGTCGATGGAGAAGTTGGTAACGAAAGAAAAACTGAGGTTCGAAATGAAGACTTGGTAGGAGTTTCAGAAATGGACAGTACAAAAATAAGTAAAGAAGAAAATTCTGATAGCGATAATTTAGAGAAGAAGAAGAAACCTTCTCTATGGGAATTGTTAAACGATACTGGAGGCGCTCAAGTTAAAACGCCCCGAGAACGTCGATCCGCTCTTGAATTATTTGACACAACGCTGGACCGTATATCTCATCAAGTGGATAATTGCGGTCAATCGATTAAGGAGGAAANGTTGCAACTGGAAACTGGGGTTGCGGGGCCTTTCGGGGAAATGCTAAACTGAAAAGTTTGTTACAATTGATGGCCGCGGCTGTAGCCGGTCGATCGATTGTATATTTCACTTTCGGCGATACAAGCTTACGAGACGATATTGCTGAAATGTATATGCATCTTGTGAAACATGAAATAAGTATAGGTATGCATAGATACGTAGTAAAATATGAATTAATAAAAAGAAGCATTAATTATATTGCATTTTAGGTACTATTTTTCAATCGATGGTACAATACCAAGAGTATGCATCAACTAGAAATATAGATTTTTATCGTTTCTTGTACAATCGAATTAAGAAAGAACCGCCTGCTCAATATTGTCATGAGTCAAGTATGAGAAGTTGCTCAACCAAGCCTTTTAGGAAGAAAGATAGCCCTAATAATAAAGAGAAACAACCTTACGTGGCTAAACGTCAAGAAACAGAGGAAAACAAAATACAAAGCTGGTTATGTAGCGTCGATGGAGAAGCTGGTAACGAAAGAAAAAATGAGGTTCGAAATGAAGACTTGGTAGGAGTTTCAGAAATGGACAGTACAAAAATAAGTAAAGAAGAAAGTTCTGATAGCGATAATTTAGAGAAGAAGAAGAAACCTTCTCTATGGGAATTGTTAAACGATACTGGAGGCGCTCAAGTTAAAACGCCCCGAGAACGTCGATCCGCTCTTGAATTATTTGATACAACGCTGGACCGTATATCTCATCAAGTGGATAATTGCGGTCAATCGATTAAGGAGGAAACCTGTCAATCAAAATCTCCAGATAAGCAAAGTGTGCACGAGCCGTCGCAAAGTTCCAATGAGAAACGTCAGTCTTCTACAAAGAAATCTGAACAGACGAAGATTTCAAGCTTTTTCCATCGAATAAATTAAATATTTCTTTTACTCAAACACGGTTGAACATAAAATTGTAGATAAGTGCAATTTGTATATATTGCAATAATGAGAAGGAATAAAGAAGCCCTTAATTTTGCAACTGTATTGTACTTTTATTACCTTTGTCACCATATGGCCTCATGTAAAAATAAAATGTTTAACAACTTATTTCCTAATTACTGTCGGTCTCATTTAGCCACGTCTTTTTAAAAGCTTCGCCCAGCAGTATACCAAATGTCATCAACTATTAATTCTATTATCGACAGAACTCGCTTATTCTATTCTTGTTTCTTTTTAGATGTTGCGCGGGTCGGGAGCTAACGCGGATTCAAAAAGGTGAATAGATCCTTGATTACGAACAGCGTACCGTCACGTGATAGTTATCGACGTTGTCGACGTATCGCGTTGGCTGTGGACCGAAGAAAACGTCGAACATGAAGATGGCTGCTGCCACTGAAATATTAAATACTCTCACCGCAAGAGCAAATTGACTGAAAGAAAATGTAGAATTCCCCGGCTCGTGACGCGTTTCAGGTAATAAACGATTAATTGTTTGCGTTCGCGGTAGACGTCCACGGTGCGGTGTCCGGGGGTGTAGCTCGCGAGGATTGTGGGCGGTTACAAAGGAAATGCACTGCGACTCCGCTTCAACTTGACATTTTGACAGGAGCCGTAGACGTAAATATTCGGCTGGCCGTTCGGCGGAGGATAGTGTCACCGATCGTACGGCCACGAATTATCGTGGGACGCGCACCGAAAATCGATCCGTGTCTTACGGCAAACTGAAAAAAAATGATGTCTCGAATCGTCTTACACAACAATGTGCCATTTTCACATGTTATACGTTCGAACATTTTCAATAACAGCACGACGAGTGATCCAGTGCTCCGTATTGTCGCGTAATTAACGTTCACGCACCGACAACTCCGATATCCGGAGGTTCATTCTTAGCTTTTATTGGATATTTGTCGTACGCATTGCTACGACGTTCAATATGCAATAAGTTATGTCATTTTCTCTATGAAAAATTGTTTGACGTCTATACGTCTCGGTGATCAGTTTGTTTGCTGCAATGATGATCGTAGAAATTGTTATCAGCTGTTCGTACAATGAATCAATTGGGAATTGAACATTACGAGTACACACGTATTTATTTGACGATCGTAATATGAATTCAATAATTCTATCGCTATTATTTTCTGAACACCTCTCTCATTATGTCACACGAATGTCACCGGTGCATTATACGTGTAGACTTTGTTCGTAGAATGTATAACATACATTAATGTGCATAGTACTCATCATAAAATATGAGTGATGTAAGTTAAAAATATATTAGCATGATATATACCTTTTTTTTGTGTAACTTAGTCTTAATTTTTTATGTCCCAATTCGTCTCTTATGCATGGGATCCACGTTCACTTTTATGCTTTTAGCAAGTAATAACTATGAACATAATGCGTAAACTGAGAGGGGGTACAAGCGTCGGAGGAATGGGTTCCAGCAGTGCCGGTGGTTTAGACGACTGTACAGGGAGTACAAATCCACAGCACACTGCTCTGGGTCTTATGCACCTTAAGAAGCTCTTCTCTGAGTACACCCATCCTCCACATCCCCTCTCAGAAGCTGAACGCAATGATAAACTGTACAATATGTTGCCATTGTTTTGCAAAGTAAGTGTTAAGAGTCACGATTCTCCTTTTTGTTTAAATTATTTACGTAGATCAGGTGGATAATTGATATTTGTTTAGGTGTTCGGGTCTAGTCCAACGGGAGAGATGAGTGAAAAATTCTGGGACATCTTGGCATTCACGCAACAAGTGTCGAAATTGATGGTGTTCGAAATCAGCAGAAGGGCGAGCAATCAGAGTACCGAGACTGCGAGTTGTGCCATTGTCAAATTTCTAGAAATTGAGAATAGCGAGGAATCGAGCAATGGTTGGATGCTGCTGTCTGCATTGAATTTGCTGGCAGCAGGCGACACTTCTATAATACAGGTATATACACGTTTCTATGTAAGAATTCTATATAAGATTGACATATACCGCGTTGATACATGAGCTTTTATTTTATCAGGCAATGACCACTGCTTCTGTTCCATCGACAATGGTGAAATGCCTGTATATATTTTTCGATTTGCCCGAGATGGTTGAGGACGAAGCCGATATTGCAGACACTAATAGCGAATTCACTCCGAAACAGCGGCGAATTCTATTGCAAAAAATATTCGTTCAAGTAAAAGATTTATAAATATTATTTACGCGTTTTGATAAGATTCATTCGATAATAAATCTGACGTTTGTTTCCAGTTATTGGTGAGATTATGTAGCCATCCTTACCCGGCGGAAGAGCTCGCCCGGAAGGATGATCTGACTCTGTTATTCTCAGCAATAACTAGCTGGTGCCCTCACTATAATGTAATGTGGCGTAAAAGTGCGGCAGAAGTGTTAATGACGTTGTCCCGGCACGGACTTACTCAAAATGTAGTGAGCTACATTCATAGTAAGTATATCGTCGTGAGTACGTGCATTAAAAATGTTCTTTGTTTGCTTATAATGGTTTTTGATTGAAGATAAAAGGTGTATAGCACTATGTGTTGATAATATGCAACGTGTACCTGAGCTGTCACCATTGGAAGTGGTCGAAATGTTTGTCACAGTATTTTGTTTCTTAAAAGATTCTAGTGAGGTGTCACAAACGCTTCTCGACGATTTTCGTGCTTGTCAAGGATACATCTTCTTATCGGAATTCTTGTTAAAGTAAGGATCAACAACGACGTTGTTACAGCATCTAAATATTTCAAGTGTATTTCCTCACTGAGGCTCCTTTATTTTGCACTGCTTAGGCCTCATTTAGAGTAGACTGTTGTATAATTTGGCTGTCTATCGTCTCTATGTAGTTAAAGTTAAAGAGATTCAACACAAACTTCTTCAATTGGAGTGTTGAATCATATTATGTCTTATGATAATCGTAACTACCAGTCGCTCATAGTAACTTATTATTTTTGGAGCAAAGACGACTAATGCTAGACAAACTTTGCACACAAGATCTTTTTCTAAACACTCCTCCTTTATATACTCTGAAGAGCTTATGTTCGTTAGTAAAGTAATAATAATAATAACCTACTATGAATTTGAGTTTCATATAAATATATTCTACAGGCATGCTCCATCAAGGTTGGAACAAGATGGCAGAGCAGAAGCGCAAGACGCGATTCGTAATTTAGTACTTATGCTGGCATCCTTAACGATGTGCGGCCACACGGAATTAAAACCAAGTCAAGCCAGCATGGGATCATTGTTTCAAATGCTTGGTTTTACTCTACCTCAACCAAGTAACAGAGGTACAAACATTCTCCTACATAATATAGTACGTTCGCTCAAATAAATTTTATCGAACTGTAACGTTTCAGGAGGAAGTGTTCGAAATATTCAAGCGTTCCAAGTATTACAATCTGTATTCGTGAAGTCAAACTCACCGCTTTTGTGTTGTACGATTCTCGATGCAATATCTAGCGTGTACCACAGTGACAATGCCAATTATTTTATACTTGAAGGACAGAATACGTTATCCCAGTTCGCGGAGAAAATTCATTTGAAGAATCGGGAGATACAGGAGAAGTTCTTTCAGCTGTTAGAATTTATAGTGTTTCAACTTAATTTCGTGCCTTGTAAGGAACTTATATCTCTATCCATACTATTGAAGACGAATAATTCAACCAGTTGTAGTATCTTATGCATGGAAACGCTCCTCAACATACTCAGGTAAAATATATACTATTTAATCATTAAACTGCGGATTCTACACATTTATAAAAAATTGTGCAAAAATTAGAAATGCCGCATGGAACGTATGAAACTATTCAGAACATCAGAAGCTGAACTATTCAATTCGATTTGCTCTTTTCCAGACATAATAATATATTTAAAGATGTGTACAGAGAAGTGGGTATGTTAGAAGTCTTCGTTACATGTCTTCATCGCTATGCAACTTTACTCAAAGACAAGCAAGCTGCACAGGATCAAGGATTAGGTATCTTTCTTTTCTTACTTTATTGTCTGTCTTTTAATAAAAATCGTGCAGATAGTTCGATTCTTCCGCAGAGTATACAATTTGCCCGGAAGATGAGCGATTGGGTGCCTTAGTAATGGAAGCATTGACGACGTTGTTAGCAGGCAACGTTCAAAATGCGAACGTTTTTCGGGAATGTGGTGGAGCACGTTGCGCTCACAACCTCGTACCCTACATGGACTGCCGCTATCAGGCACTCGGTATTGTTAGAGAATTGATACTTAGCGCCGGAGGGGACGACGACATGGCCACGTTACTAGGCGTCATGCATTCGGCACCATCGAGCGCCTTAGTGTTAAAAACACATATACTGAAATCTTTACTGGCTTGTCTTCGAGAGTCTCATCGAACTAGGACCGTGTTTCGAAAGGTCGGAGGTTTCGTTTACGTGATGTCCGTTCTGGTGTCTCTGGAGAATCAATTAGGCATGCAGAGGTCCGAGAGCGCGGAGCCTTGTAACAATGTAATAAAACGGACGCCGCAAGAAGAAACACAATTACTGACATTGTTACACGTCGTGTTTCACACCATAAGCACCGCCATGCGATTCGAACCGGCGAACGCGAAATTCTTCCACCACGAAATATGTCAATCGAGTTTATGCGACACTTTGAGGCTTCTCGGATGTTTCTCGACGCAAACTAAGCTCACAGAGATAGATTTGATACCGACTACGAACTACCATAACACGTTATCAACGCTGTTCACGGGAAGCGTGCTGGAACCTGTGTTTCCGGATGTTATGCCAAAGACATTGGCGTACGCGTGTTTGCTGTTGCGACTTTTGTACGACGTAGCACTGGATTCCTTTGATAAGCCGAATCTTGCAGGCCTGGGCATGAGATCGCCGAATCATAAGCAGAACAGCGTCGAGCAGAAATCGTTCGATTCACCGAGCTGCGGGAAGCGTACCATAATAAATTCATTAAACCTGAGCCCGCCTGCTCCCGAACCAATCGTAGTTCACCCTGGGATAGTCGTCGGGATGTTACATTTATTACCATCGGTCTCGGAGCCATACAATCCGCAAATGGCCTTAGCTCTGCAATTATACGTCGCCGAGATAGTGAAGAGTTTAGTGCGATCCGAGAGGAATCAACAGATAATGTGCGACGCTGGCATGGCTGGGGAATTGTTATTGGTAGGCAGAATCGCTTTGCAGGACGAAACGCATCCTCTGCATCAACCTTTGCAATATATCATAGAAAGGCTTGCGGCGCAGTCTTTAGAGCCGCGCGATTTGAGGTAAGACGCTGTGAGCACGTTCAGAGGATCACAGACGCTAATTGCTTGGATTTCAGGGAATTCCTGCGTTTGGGCGATCCGTTGTGCTGTATCTCTCTCGACGACATCGAACCGAGTAAANATCGCCGAGATAGTAAAGAGTTTGGTGCGATCCGAGAGGAATCAACAGATAATGTGTGACGCTGGCATGGCTGGGGAATTGTTATTGGTAGGCAGAATCGCTTTGCAGGACGAAACGCATCCTCTGCATCAACCTTTGCAATATATCATAGAAAGGCTTGCGGCGCAGTCTTTAGAGCCGCGCGATTTGAGGTAAGACGCTGTGAGCACGTTCAGAGGATCACAGACGCTAATTGCTTGGATTTCAGGGAATTCCTGCGTTTGGGCGATCCGTTGTGCTGTATCTCTCTCGACGACATCGAACCGAGTAAACCGCGAGGCGGACCCGTGCCGCTGACGCGCATCAAAACTCTGGTTTCTATGACCACGCCGAAGGATTTTCGGGCACACGGTTCCTGCACTCTGCCGCCGTTCGTGGAACTTGACATGAGCGCAGAAGGATTTGCTTGTTTGTATTTACCTAGCGTTGCACCGCAAAGTACAACTCCGCCTACGGTCGTAGCTGCGGACAGTAGCGTGCTCGGTGGTATCGGTTCCGGTGAGTATTGAATTATTTTCAAATATCGAAGCATCGGAACACTGTGTATCGCATTATACGTGTAATAATTATATTCTTAGGCGATAGATTATTTCCTCCGCAAACCGGCTTAACTTACAGTACATGGATATGCGTCGACAAGTTTAGTGACCCTAGAACAGACCCTCATTGCGTGCGACTGTTGACATTAGTTCGTACTCCGCAATCGACGAGGGATTTGATTTGTTTAACTGCGGTGCTCAGCGCGAGGGACAAAGCTATTATCGTATCCACGCAAGAAACACCGATGCCTCAAAGTAAGCCTCCTCGATAATTTCTTTGTATACAATACATGTTTAATCAGTGATTAAAAATTTAGATGTGGGTGAATGGGAGCCGGAAGGGACCGGCGAATGCGGTGCGAGAGTCTGGTGTCCAGATTTGCTTCACGAAGGCCAGTGGCATCACATAGCCATCGTGTTGAATCGCGCTGTTTTAAAGAACTCTAGTTTCTCTTTGTACTTGGACGGGCAACATATACACAGTCAAAAGTTGCATTATATTACCCAAGNGCACTGTGTATCGCATTATATTCGTAATAATTATATTCTTAGGCGATAGATTATTTCCACCGCAAACCGGCTTAACTTACAGTACATGGATATGCGTCGACAAGTTTAGTGACCCTAGAACAGACCCTCATTGCGTGCGACTGTTGACACTAGTTCGTACTCCGCAATCGACGAGGGATTTGATTTGTTTAACCGCGGTGCTCAGCGCAAGAGACAAAGCTATTATCGTATCCACGCAAGAAACACCGATGCCTCAAAGTAAGCCTCCTCGATAGTTTCTTTGTATACAATACATGTTTAATCAGTGATTAAAAATTTAGATGTGGGTGAATGGGAGCCGGAAGGGACCGGCGAATGCGGTGCGAGAGTCTGGTGTCCAGATTTGCTTCACGAAGGCCAGTGGCATCACATAGCCATCGTGTTGAATCGCGCTGTTTTAAAGAACTCTAGTTTCTCTTTGTACTTGGACGGGCAACATATACACAGTCAAAAGTTGCATTATATTACCCAAGTACCCGGAGGAGGAGCAGCAAATCTCACTGTGGCGTCGCCCGTGTATGGGTACATAGGTACGCCACCTTGCTGGCGACGATATTCGAGACTTACGTGGAAACAAGGGCCGTGTCACCTTGTGGAAGAAGTGTTCAACGCCCAGAACATAGCGACGTTGTTTAAATTAGGTCCGCATTATATGGGAAGTTTGCAATCCCCGCAGTTACCAGGTACTAACATAAATCTCACATTCAATTCTCTCGCTTATATCTTTTTGATATCCTAATTGAGTTCTGTTATAGGACACGAGCCTTTCATGCCTCTCGTCGCGGAGGAAAAAGTCGTGTTTGGACTAAACGCTAAGGCAATGTCTCAACTAACATTGGCTAAGATNCGACAAACTCTTTGTCAATTAATATTTTTTTATCTCGATTAGCAGGTTGTCATCAGCAGATGTCAAGCGGCGAGGCTAAACCGTCTGGCCNTTAGAAAAGTCTACAGCCGGGCTGATAACAAATCGATCGCTAAACAAGTATGTACGATAAATATGTCTGATATGAGTGTCTTATATTAACTAAGTTCTTTAATAGCTTGGTATGTCGTCGCACGAGAACGCTACGCCTATTAGAGTTCTTCATAATTCGGCTGGACATCTTAGCGGACCGGCACGTGCGCTTGGAGGCGTCGTCGTAGGATACCTCGGTGTCCGTGTGTTTAATCCACGACCCGTGGCTACGATGATCGACAACGTTGGAGGATGTTCCGTGTTACTAGGTACATCAGAACACAAAATGTTTTTAGCAATATTTGATCGAATGATTCCCATAACTTTTCATGCCAACAATGAATCCGCAAGCAGAAATGTTCTATCACGTTTTGGTCATACCCAGCTTCTTCCGAAAATCATCAAAAATATTCAATCAAGGATTACAATGTAATAATGTTTGTTTAAACAGGTTTGATAGCTATGGCCCAGGACGTAGAGTCATTGTACGCGGCCGTTAAAGCGTTAGTTTGCGTCGTAAGGTCGAATCAGGCTGCTCAGCAGGAAATGGATCGTCGAAGAGGATACCAAACGCTAGCAATGTTACTGAGAAGGAAATGTCCTCTTCTGAACAGTCACATTTTGCATCTTACGTTCAGCCTCGTGGGTACAGTTGACAGTGGCAGGGAGACCAGCGCGATACCCAATGTTATGGCGTTCCAAGATCTCTTATGTGATTTGCAAGTACGAGTCTTTATTATCAATCAATTATTATTTATCGTTAGAATAAACATTACAAGATATTGGTTTTTCTTTAGGTTTGGCACGAAGCACCAGGCGAACTTTTGAGATCGCTTTTAGAACATTTGTATGAATTGATCGCGGAATCGAGCGAGAAAAGAACTAATTTACGTTTAATGAGGGATCTGCAATTGGTGCATAAACTATTACACATTCTGAGCGACGTGAAACAAAGCACTACGAGACAGATATTGCTCGCACTGCTCAGCATTTTATTGAGTCAGCCGAGGCAAGCTGACTTACTTTGGTTTGGTCAATTCATCGTCGCTACGTTGCCTACGAGCCCTGAAAAGCACTTGATCCTCCGGGAGAGCGAAGGGAACAGAGAAGGAGAAGGAGAACATATACTTTTGCGAAATCGATGTTTGCAACTTTTGCATTCCTTGCTGTTCAATGGTCCGAAAGTAAATGCAAAGTAAGTAGAACCAAGAAGGTTTATAAAGTATTGTTATGTGATTTAAATAATATGATAATATGTTTCAGTATGTGCGAAGAGTTAGCTAAAGTTTTAGGCTTAGATTGGATATTGTTGTTCCTCCAGTCTGGCCTTCATAGTACCACTGTAATATGGGGATTACGTATTTTAGTAGCAATTTGTTCTGTACAACCGATATTACAAAAGTTCAAAGAAGGAACTAGCAACGGCGGGTGGCTACGCCACACGGATCATAATAAAATGGCATTAGCGCTCGGTAAATTATGATGAGCTTATGACAAACTTCTTGTCAATTAATATTTTTTTATCTCGATCAGCAGGTTGTCATCAGCAGATGTCAAGCGGCGAGGCTAAACCGTCTGGCCTGCATGTGCCAGGATTTCAGCATTTAGGATGGTTGTTACCGCAACACGTAGATCTCGTTCCAGAATTGTATTTTCTTTTCATTGGACTTATGATGGGGCAGCCTGTAAAATTGTTACCTACCGATTCGAAGGTAATTCTAAAGGTCAGTAGCGTTCAATGCATTCAAGGTCGGATTGGCAAATTGGTTTGTTCGATAGAAATCCATTCCAATTAACATTTCAATATGAATGTAGAAACTTGTATTTAATTCTGCCATAAAAAACCGAACGAACGTATTTGTCGACATAATAATAAAATTTATGTTCAAACCGAATGTAACAAGTGTTTCTCGATGGCAGCTGGATTTGGACAATGTGTGGAATTTCTTGTTCGGTGTTCCCGCGAACCACACACTGTCTTCTTTCGCGAGTAGAATCAATTTGTGCCCAGAAGCTGTAGTCACTTTACTGGCTATGGTACGAACAATGTTAAACAATTACTCAATCAAGTACGTATTACATACTACATCATCTGTCGTCTACTCCATAAAATTAACTACGGTAATCATTGTTTAACAGCCCTGAATCTTTGCCCGACTGGTTAACCGATTATCCGGTAACGATAATACAGTTTCTGTTCTTCCTTTATCACAATTTCACTGACTTCATGCAAGTGTTCATGTCCGCGGAAGTGTTGGGCGCATTGGCTGGTGTTCTGTTTCCAAAGCCGCCGAGCTCTAGCCAAGACAGCAGCGGAGCTAGCACCCCAGCCGATGAGGTAAACCTCGGAACCATTATCAATTAATTCGTCAAGAAACGATATGAGAAAAGATTTTATTATTTTAGCAAGAACCAGTATTGGTTCGATCTCCATCGAAGGACGTTGGCTTGACGAATCATCCAGCGAAGAAATTCGTAATGGATTTCATGCGAGTTATCGTAGTAGATTCGCTATCTCTGCCAGTTAGCGGGAAGTCTCCGCCAGCTATCGATTTGGTTTTAGAAGCGTGGCCCGAGCACGCGTCAACTGGACAGCAGACGCGTTACCAAACGGAGATTCTCTCTATTTTGATGGAACATCTGTTAGCTGCGGATGTTCTAATCGGGGAACAAGCGGCTTTACCCGTGGTTCCTGGCGGATCGGTTAATAATATAACCAGCAACGTGTGTTACGTCGCAGCTAGGATAGTCGACAAACTGTGGCAAGGTGCTCTGACGAAAGATCCACACGAAGTGTTCGACTTCATCGTTAAGTTAATTGGACAAGCGAAACGGCGACCTGGAGTCGTTAGCATGGAAGGTCTTCATCATTGTTTGAATAGAACGACTTTATTCCTATTGTCTCGAGCGACGGACTCGATAGCTGATCAGATGGCTGTATTAGAAGCATTGCACAAGCTCACCACTCACAGGTAACGTTAATACAATTAGAAATAAAATTGTAATTTGTAATTATGATTGAAAATATTCTTCGTAGATTGCTCGTGTTCGGTGCTGGGAATCATGAATTAGAATTCATCGGCTGCCTGACTTACTGTTTGCTGCAATTGACGGCTGACGTGAAAGTTATGCTCGATACCAATACGAAAACGATGTGGCACGTGAACCCGCAAATTGAACCGAACGACGATAGACTGACGTCTCATCAAGGGCATAATTTAATGGCTGTCGCCGCCACGAGAGTATGGGAAGAATTATATGCATGTAAAAAGCCGGCTATCGAGGAAGTGTTTAAGATCACGCTCCCAGCACCCGTGGGCAACGAACGCGCTCCCGAGTTGTCTATAGTAAGAGATCAGGTGCACGAAGCCGCGACCAGGCTGTGGTTGAACTACGTCGTTATGGAAAGGAAAGCTTCGTACCGAGTTCCTTGGGAGCTCCATAATCAAATACAATCGGTAAGTACCTAATTAAAAATATCTGATTAAAATAATATGAGAAATTCGATGCCCTATTAGAAAATCCAAAAAGTGACCGGGGGTTTAACGAGACTAGCGAGTAGGACGAAAGTTCGTAAAGAAGAGTCTGTGCGAGTTAGACTGCGATTACATCAGAACACAGTTGCCCAATGGACGGAACAACACATTGCTTTAGTCCGCGAACTTGCCGCGGCCAAACGTTTGCAATATATACAAACGAATCAGCACACTCAGCGTTACGTGTATCAAGTAAGGAAATGATTAAAAAATCATTATATGCGTCGAGGATCGTGTTGACAATGTTAATAATGCAGGAATGGTTACAAACTGAAACCGAATTAACGAGAGAACGTGGTCTGTGGGGACCACCGACGCCTACGAGGCTGGATAAATGGATGTTGGATATGACTGAGGGCCCGTGCAGAATGAGGAAAAAAATGATGAAGAATGAACTGTTTTATATACACTATCCATACCGGCCTGAACTAGAGCATCCTGATAATGTGAGATATTTTCGAAGAACTAACTTACTTAGAAAAGAAGATGCTGAATCGGCGCTAACAATAACTTGGTTGGATGATTTTTGTAGAAACAATTGAAGTACAAAGTCGCGACAAGCACCGACAGTAAGGAATACTACTTGAAACAACTCGGTAATTCATCGGGAATGTTCGAACGTGAGCGTGATCCCGTTATCGATGACACGCCGTTGAACGTAAACGATACCTCCACTGAAAGCGAGCCACCGATGATGCCGTGCACGTTAGAACGACACGCCAGCGAACCAGACGAGGCGCCGGAAGACAATGAACAAGAAGAGGAAAATAATCAGACTGTTCCAGACAATCAGACTTTGATACGATTACTAGAAGAGAACGAGAAAGTACGTTCCTTCTTTCGGTATAAACAATTAATTAAATTGTCTATTGCATGTTTAAATGGTTTCCTTTTTAGATAAGCCACATGTTTCGATGCGCAAGGATTCAGGGATTGGATACGACCGAAGGCTTGCTTTTATTTGGGAAAGAGCACTTTTATGTCGTCGATGGATTCACATTGTTGAAGTCCAGAGAAATAAGAGATATCGAATCTCTACCCGAGGCTTATGAGCCAATTTTACCATCGCCTGGTTCACCTAGAAGATCCAGGGCCATGAGGCAATGCTCGAAATTCAATTACGAGGATATCAGGTAATAAACCTTCTCCTGTTTAATATCTAAACAAAGTTAACGACCATTCTCTGTTGAATTATAGAGAAGTACATAAGAGGAGGTATTTGTTGCAACCGATGGCGTTGGAAGTGTTCAGCGGTGACGGGAGAAATTATTTGTTGGCATTCCCGCGTAAAGTAAGGAATAAAGTTTATCAGAGATTCATGACGTTCGCGACGGCGATCGCCGACAGCGCGCAACAGTCTGTTGCCGGTCAGAAGAGAACGGCGAACGTAGAGCAGGCTACCGGTTTACTCTCGAATCTGATCGGCGAAACTTCTGTCACGCAACGATGGGTGGTTCGTAATTTGATTGACGTTTTTCATTTGTTCATGTCGCAGTTCTAAGGATCGTTGAACTTCCAGAGGGGCGAGATATCTAATTTTCAATATCTGATGCACCTGAACACTTTGGCGGGTCGCAGCTACAATGATTTAATGCAGTACCCGATATTCCCATGGATTTTGGCCGATTACGATACCGAGGAATTGGATCTTACTGATCCGGCAACGTTCAGAGATTTCGGGAAACCTATGGGTGCTCAAAGTCCAGAACGGTTGCTGCAGTTCAAAAAGAGATATAAAGAATGGGATGACCCGCACGGGGAAACACCTCCTTATCATTACGGGACCCATTACTCCTCCGCGATGATAGTGTGTTCTTATTTGGTGAGAATGGAACCATTCACGCAACACTTCCTTCGGTTACAGGTTCGTAGATTCACTTAATAACTATCTTGCCGGTGAAATGAATTCTTATAACGAAATTTGTCTTCAGGGTGGTCATTTCGACTTGGCAGATAGAATGTTCAACAGTATAAAGGAAGCATGGCTTTCTGCGTCTAAGCATAACATGGCCGACGTGAAGGAACTCATACCAGAATTTTTCTATCTGCCAGAATTTCTCGTCAACTCGAATCATTTCGATCTAGGTTCTAAACAGAGCGGCGTACAATTAGGGGACATCGTGTTGCCTCCGTGGGCGAAACAAGATCCTCGAGAATTTATACGCGTACATCGACTCGCTCTGGAATGCGACTACGTGTCGCAGCATCTTCATCAGTGGATCGACTTAATATTCGGTTGCAAACAAAACGGCCCAGCCGCCGTCGAAGCTGTCAACGTGTTCCACCATTTATTCTACGAAGGCAACGTTGATATTTACAAGTAAGATAAATCGACCTGTTCTAATATTTCTTTACGTCGTAACGCTCCTATTTTATTTTTTAGTATCGATGACCCCCTAAAGAAGAACGCCACTATAGGATTTATCAACAATTTTGGCCAAATACCAAAGCAATTGTTCAAAAAACCGCATCCGGCTAAAAAGATGACTCAGAGGACTAGCGTGATCGATCCCGGCCCGATCACGCCGGGTCTGAGCATCACAACATCCGACAAACTCTTCTTCCATAATCTCGATAATTTGAAGCCGTCGCTTCAACCCATTAAAGGTTTATAGTATTCTTTAACATTCTTAATTTTATTCAAACATTTTGTATTGTAAATATTAATGTATTTTCCAGAATTAAAGGGTCCGGTAGGACAGATACTTCATGTCGATAAGGCGGTGTTGGCCGTGGAACAAAATAAAACGCTTATTCCCCCGTCGTACAACAAGTACGTCGCGTGGGGTTTCGCAGATCATTCCCTCAGAGTAGGCAATTATGACAGCGATAAAGCGATATTCGTCTGCGAGGCTATGATACAAAGTGGCGGGGAGATAGTCGCTTGCGTTTGTCCGTCTTCCAAATTGATAGTGACCGCCGGCACGAGTTCCGTTGTGACCGTCTGGGAGTACACGAAGAGGCAACTCGCGATTAAACAATGTTTATATGGTCACACGGATGCTGTCACCTGCCTGTCGTCGAGCCCGGCGTACAACGTGATCGTGTCGGGATCTCGAGATGGCACAGCGATTATATGGGACCTGTCTCGCTGCTTGTTCGTTCGCCAACTTCGAGGACACGCAGGCCCGGTGGCTGCGGTAGCCATAAACGAATTGACGGTACGTTTGATACACGTTTAAAACGATTACGTAGAGTTAATTGAGACGATCTATTGCAGGGAGACATAGCCACTTGTGCGGCTACTTGGTTACACGTTTGGAGTATCAACGGCGAGGAGCTCGCTAGCGTTAATACCTGCGTCGGTCGCGCAGACAGAATGCAGCAAATCTTATGCGTCGCTTTCAGTCAGACCCACGAATGGGATTCGCAAAACGTGATTATGACGGGGTCGACCGACGGCGTGGCTCGCGTAAGTCTAATTGTTTAATCAGTATTTTATAATTAACTAGCGAATGTGAAAATGTTGGATTTTTATAGATGTGGTCGATGGATTATGTACAAGTGCCTGCGGAGGATGAGAGAGTCGAGGAAGTTACCGCTACCAAAGAGAAAAATGCCAAGGCGAATAAAAGTGAAAGTCAAAACGAGAGCACGAAGAAACGGGTACACGAATTAGTTAAACAGATGAGTATTTCCGCAGAAGGGTCAAGCTTGCTCGCAAAAAGCGGCTCGGAAAGTAGCCTTTCGGAGCCAGAGAATTCTAAAGAGGCGTCGAGACTCCATGAGGAGAAGGAAGAGTGCTCCGACAACGAGTCGAGCAATGGTTCTAGCAATAAGCCGTCGCCACAGAACAATAACACGCCTACCATCGTGCTGCGAAGGAAGAGTCGTGGGAACCCGATGTTCCGGAAGAGCGAAGGTGGTGGCCGAGCGGACAGCGAAGGAACTCAAATCAAGTAATATATCATTTATAGTACTTCACTTCTAGCTATCAACTATTGACACTATTCTACAATCGTTTCAACATTTTACGTAGCGAGTCATTCAACAATTCTGGAGATGCCGAGGGAGCTCTGCGAACTAGTAAAAGTGATACTAGTTTAACTGATAGTTTCGTCATGGTTTCCGAGGCTGACACGAAACCGAGGAAGATTAATCCCCAGAATATTTTAAGGGACGGCTTTAAGTGGCAGAGGCAGTTGGTGTTTAGAAGTAAATTAACGATGCATACTGCGTACGATCGTAAGGACAACGCGGAACCAGCGTCTATAACGGCTCTCGCAGTGTCGAGGTAAATTATCAGTCGTTTGTTTAGAAAGATATATCATCACTCCTGTTAATACTCCTACATATTTAAATACTGGATCATACACATCTTAATAATAAAATAATGTTATTTGGATTATAGAGATCATAGGACGGTTTATGTTGGAGATACGAGGGGGAGAGTGTTTTCGTGGAGCGTTTGTGAACAGCCAGGACGCACGGTGGCCGATCACTGGCTCAAAGACGAGGGAGCGGATTCGTGCGTTGGTTGCGGAGTTAGATTTAATCTTTACGAGAGGAGGCATCACTGTCGTAACTGTGGACAAGTATTCTGTTCAAAGTAAGTTACCACGATCACAATTATTGTCCCCTCTTCATTTTAGTCACGAAACGTTCGACTGCAGTCGTTTACCTTAATTGATTTTTATTAATTCTCTTCATCCCTTTTACACACAGATGCAGCCGGTTTGAATCGAAAATATCGAGGCTCGGAATTTTGAAACCCGTCAGGGTCTGTCAAGGTTGTTATTCGTCATTACGCTCTCAGCACTCCACTGAGAGCAGCACTTAAGTTCTAGCAGAGATGTATCGATAGTGGTTATAAGTTATTCGGTTGTAGAGCGGGTACAGTGAGAATGTACATAATTACCGGGTACCCTTTCGTGTCTCTATCCGAATTTCCGCGCGACTCTTTCCTTTCGTCCTTGTTTTTAATTATAAGCAGTGAAACCGATCGCTGCATTTCAGTTTTTATTTACGATCACTCTTCGTCTAATTTTGCTATATATAAATCAAATTTTCCTTTACAATCACATTCCTGTCGATAAATAGTCGCTTATGTATATCTTCGACTACCCTAGCGAGTTTGGGGTATCTCCTAAAAACGATCGGCCTGTTTAATTCTATCGACAGGTTTGTAACCGAGACACAAATTTCAGACGACAGTTTTAGAAAATTGACACGATACGAAGTATCTTTCTAATTTTTAAAGCACGTGTTGCGCGTTTTTCACCGTTTAAAGCTTGATTTTTATATATACTTTATACGGCCGAGGAACAATTTGTACAATCGTTTTCAGTACTTTTATATTTGATTTATACATCGCATTTTTTCGACCACTTCGTTGTTTCAAAATGTTTGTACGCATGTTACGATCGTGTATAGATGCACTTATTTAATGTATATGCGTTAGTCTGTGATTTTTTCTTTCCTACTTTAATTTAACGAATTTGCGGGCAATGGATTTCGGAAGTGTGTAAATGATTATGTATAAGATACATACAACTACCGTTCTCCCCATGTCACGCTCGAATGTATTGTACGATTATTGTTACTATTTATTTTATATTGTACCGAGAAACAATACGAGATGTCAATATCGTTAAATGGAAAGATGTTAGATTGTAATGTCAACCAAAAATTCTATCTACACCGTGTATCATCCGTGCTGCTCTCTTTTGTATTTCACCTATGATTGCTAACATTTGATAAAATGTTTTCTCGTTCTCTTCTTTATGATGACGTCATGTACATAACGCGGTCGCACAGTCCGCGATGTAATTTATTCTACGAATCGTCGGTGATGTATAATTTGTCATTGAACAGTAGATCCGTTAGGTATTTTACTTTTCTATTAGTCTCGAGACCCAAAAACACTGCGGTGCAACTTTCGCGACCGTTGCCTCTATCGATATATACATATATATAAAAAAAAACTCATAACTTCGCAATAGACAATACCTTGATTAAAAGTGTTATTATTCTAACTGTAAGGCGGTTAAAAAACCATAGACTCTAAAACCAGCAGTAATATCGTAAGCAATGTCGTAAATGTGAAAACACGATCGTTCGTTCATAAAAAGGAAGTTAATATATCATGAACGTATGTGTAAAATTAATAGTTAAACAAAACAAAACAAAAAAACACACAGTGGAGATGAATTAAAAGTAAAAAACGAAAAAAAAAACATGTTCTTGAAATAAACGTTTTCTAGAGTCTTGAGAGTAATAAAGCGGCGTTAGGGGAATCGAGTTCGCCTGACAATTAGGAGAATCAACCAAACACCGGCGACGTATATTAATCCGCGAAAAATAATGACAAAATTGTCTCCCTGTACGAATAACGAATTCTACCATTTGTATTCTATCGACTTCCATTTTTCTAAAGGCACAAATTTTATAAGGAACAAGATTAAGAGATAGTGTGACGACGAAAATCCTGGAGCGAAGGCGGCTCAAAAGTCCGCCACGGTGTATGTCGTTCGAGCCGTTAACGGTGGGAATAAGCGATACGAGCACAACGTCGACGAAGCGTTCTTTCAGAAAGAATAGCTTTTGTAATACCGAAGGCAGGAGAGATGTAGTTGAAGCGCTGCGAAACGGTGTGAATGAAAATTCTAACACATAAATCTCTTGATTATACGCTGTCGCATAAGATGAGTTACCACGTATCTTGTGCAAATAATATCTGTGTGTCATTACTACATGCCAGTTCTAATAAAAGAAAAACATTGCCAATTATCTTTACTTTTGTACTCCTACTTGTATACACGAGAAACAAAGCTTATACTTAGTTTTAAAATGGAATTGGACAGCTTGCAGTTTATTGTGATTAAAGGCAAGCGTAAACGTTGTTTCCGTATCCTCGAAACGGTGAGGGGCAGGATGAATCTCACGCAGATCTAATCGTATTCTAATCGAAGACAAAGATTAATTTAGAAGAATATATATAATTATATACATACATACATAGGTTTAATTTCTAGTCACGCGCGCGTTTCAGTTTGCTTCGAATCTGACAAATTTTATTTGATAATTTCGAACAGTATTATCAACTTTTGTAATCGAACTGCGTTGGTGTACCACGATTGTCGTAAAATAGATTTTTAAATATAAATCATTGCGTATTTTATTGTATGTGGTATGAGAGCGATGTTCTATTTAAGAAAAAAAAATATTCTAAATTATGTTGTTGTTATATGCTACATAATATCTAAAGAAAGAGTTAAGCGCTGAGCAGACATATATATGTATTCATACACATTATATATATATATACATATATATATTACCCCATAACATATTATTAGCGGTCGCATTCGACGGCCGCTGTGTAAGACGAAAATAAAGCTAATTTCATCACTTTTCGGCAACGTTACTTTTCTCTATGTACTTTACAATCATTTCATTTTATCCAACACGCTGCTTTCATTTAATTACTGCTAAGCTGAATTTCGAAAACGCATCGTTCCTCCGTGCGAAAGGATGAAAAGAGACTGTCGAGGAATATAATTTGATGTACCAAATCGATCATATTTTCTTAAGCGTTAGACAAAAATTGCTATTGTATCGGTGTTTAAACCGTTAAGTGAACTCCCGCTAGCGAGGTGTGTGTGTGCGTGTGTGCAACGCGAAACGATTATTTCACCCCAAACTGTACATACATAGACGTGTACAAAAAAAAGTATTAACTGCGTAGAGTGATAAGTAAAATTCTAGAGAGAGAAGACAGTATGTGGAGAAATTCTAATAACCAACAGTCGAATACGGGTATGTACGAGTTTGAGAGTACGATTTTATGTATGTATATGCGTGTATACGTTTCTCACCCGCACATAGGAATTACGTACGTGTATACATTCGATTCATCAATCATATAAACATATACATATATATATATATACAAAAAAAATGTATATATATATATATAAATTATATATGTAGGTAGTTCTATTGTACTGTTAGTTGGTATTTGCAAAAGAAAAAATAACAAAAACATATTGTATAGTAGATTCTGATAGTGCAATTATATTGAATGGGTAAAAGTTGTAAGAATTTATTTTCTTAAAATACCTGCAAGTATAGAACTACAGTAAAGCGCAAAACTGAAACATACTTATTGCAGATCTAATAAATTACGATCTATAAAATGATACGTAATCGGAAGCCTCTACCTCGAGGGTAATGGTCTTAGCCGTCAAAGTTTTTACGCATCTCTAAGAAATTAGGATCTGGTACTCGTATGTTTTGACTGAAAATCACAATTTATTGCAGCAAGATGTTTTTTATTTCTTTACTTGGTATCATTTATCAATCTTTCAATTGTTTCTAAATTAATAATCTTCATGTCAACTAAAATGAACATTAATCTGTTTATATACGGTAAATCTGAATATATTAGACCATGAGATGAAAGGAACTAACTAAAGAAGCTTACTAAAGTTTTGACTTAGAAACAGGCACATATACATTTGATTTTTATAATAGTTCCACGCTTTCAATGACAGATTACATCAGCCAATTAAAGTAGAACGTTTTAACAAGAGTATTCGTAATAACTTGTAATAGAAATAGATATAAAGTTAAAAAGATCAACGAGATAGCGAGAATTAATTCAATTATGTATCGAAGATCAAAGAATTCAGTTCGTCTTTAATGCGTATTTTAGAATCTTCTTAATTCGATTCTAAAATTTTCAATTTTCTGTTTATCCGTATGAATTTATTTTTATTTATATGAATTATACTTGCGTAAAGAGTTTTAATATTTTGTGATCTAAATAAAAAGGAACACGATGAAGAAAAACAGGAATGGTATCACTCAGTTTAAGTGTGACATAATATATTGGAATTAAAAAATGAATATATACAAGAATAAACAATAATAATCTACATATGCACAGACACTTCAATTATAACATTATAAGTACAACACAAGGAAGATAGTCAATGAAAATAAAAGAAAATGAAAAATTGATAATATAGTGGTAATTTGTCACGTTTCTCATAAAATTGTCTTATCGCTGCCATTTCTATAATATATCTATCTGGCTCCTTCTTAACTAATCCCCAAGTATTCCACAGCATTAGAAAACGAAGAGAAAAAAAAAGATCGGCGGAAAGAATACGAAGAGAGATATTCGATCGGAGCGAGGACTCGATTCCTTGTTTCTTCCAGTCGCTGTGTCTGAGGCTGCACGATTAGATAAGACCTCGGTTCATAGTGCGTTCGAGATGCAGAACGCATAAGAGACCAAGAGACCGGAGGACCGGCCTCAGTTAAAGCTGTGTATGCAAAGCGGCGAATTCATTGGCGAAACCGAGTTCTCGATTCAGTGTATACCGCGAGTGTCGTGTGCTAAACTACTCTTCCTCTTCCAAAAGACAGCCTGTACCAAAGTACAAATCTCGATCCAAGAGGAATGATGTTCAACATTCGTTCCAGAATCAAACTATGAACCCTCTGCTCGAAAGGACACTCGGACAGGTTCGCCAGACAGGCTTCAACTGAAACGCAGGACTCGACATAAACGAATAGTAAAAAAAAATGCCAGCTTGCACGAGCGAGAACGTCTCGAGGTTTTGGTCCTCGAGCCCGTCGATCTCCAGGAGCAGCAGCGTGTCACCACCTATACCCAGCTCGCCTTTATCCACCTCGCCACCCTTCATATCCCCAATATCCACCTTGAAGAGGTCAGTCTCGAACGTCTCTAATTCCTCAAATGCTTCAAACATCTCCCAATCGTCGACGAACTCCGGGACACCAACGGTAATATTCTCACCGAGACGGCAACAGCAGCAGCAGAGGCAAAGGTTACAACTGAACCATCAGGATCCACCACAAGGGCAGAACCACAACCGACAGCAAGAAACCCCGTTATTGGTGAGGATCCTCGCGTCGTACTTCGCCGCGTTGATCGGCACGTTCCAGGGGATCGTAAGCGTAATAAGCTACGCGATATGGGCACCGGCGTTATGGGCGTCCGTCTGGATCTACGTGTTCTGGGTAATACTCCAATTCCCTCTGACCGCTGTCAAGTGGTTCTTAACGATGCTGTACAGTCCATCGTCGGAGAGGTCCAGGACGAAGCGTTGCGTCCTGATCAGCGGTGGAAGCACCGTGCAAACCGTCCACCTAGCTCGGAACTTCTACAAAGCCGGTGCCCGAGTAGTGGTCTGCGAATTGGAAGGCCTGTTCGGGCTGGCGAAATTCTCCACTGCTTGTTCCCAGTACTACACCATTCCTAAACCTGCGCCAGGGAACGCGATTGAGTACATCAGAGCTCTGAAGGACATCGTGAAGAAAGAGAAGGTCGCGTACTACATCCCGGTGAGCGCCAGCAACACAGCTTATTACGATTCCCTGGCGAAGCCCTATCTGGAAGTTATGGGCTGCGAGTGCTTCGTACCCGGTGCCAGTGAAGTGACCTCGCTCGACGATCCTCTAGAACTGTTCCAAAGGTGCCGAGCACTGGCCCTGCCGACACCGAACTACATCGTCCTACGTTCCATGCAAGATATCTTAAGATTGTACGAACAGAACGCGTTCGCCAACGGGAGGTACCTGATGCTGGCCGCGGGTCCATTAGGAATGAGGGACCGAGGGAAGGCGGTCCTACCTCCGACATTGAGGGAGTTCAGGAACCATCAGTACCAGATCAGCGAGGA
>SMSR01008606.1:0-17924 GCA_019453355.1 Ceratina japonica
TCGTTGCGAGGACATCGTTTGCCGAGCAAATACTGCGTCCCACGCGCCGCGCGGCTCTTATTTGCCGGCCGACCATCGCCGTCCCTCGCTTCTCCCTCTCCCTCTCTCTCTCTCGCTCTCTCTCCTCTTCGACTATGTCCGTCCGATATGATTAATATTTCGCTATTGATCAGCCGCGCGCACCACCCGTTTACAGAGGATGCCTCGGCCCGCGGACTTCACCCAACGGTTCACCGTCCGATCGTCGCATGTCTGACGTGCCGCGGACTTGTACTACTTAACCGCCGAACGTCAGGCACCATCGACAACCACGATATTGCTTCAGTTTTGCGATTTACGGACACAGGTGAGGATTGTCGATCAGAAGGGATAGAAAAGGAGAGGGAAGAGGAGAGGAAGATAGGTAGATCTGATACGAAGGGATAGAAGCTTTGTAAAATCTTGGTTGCGATGTCTTTGGTTGTACGAAATGTTCAGAAGTGAGGCTCTTTAAGATGGGACGAGGTACTCTCTTCAGGGGTGGCCTGAGGAGCCTCTTCAGGCTAGGATTGGTTAGTTTCTTTAGGCTAGGTCTAGATAGCTTCTTCAGGCTAGGTCTAGTAAGTCTCTTCAGGCCAGGACTAGTCAGTCTCTTTAGGCTAGGTCTAGAAAGCTTCTCCAGGCTAGGCTTGAGTAGCATCTTCAGGCTAGGTTTGGTCAATTTTTTTAGGCCAGGGCTAGTCAGTGTCTTCAAGCTAGACCTAGGTAGCTCCTTCAGGCTAGGCCTGGTCAGCTTCTTCAGGCCAGGGTTAGTCAATCTTTTCAAGCTAGACCTAGGTAGCTTCTTCAGGCTAGGCCTAGATAGCTTCTTTAGGCTAGAGCTAGTCAGTCTCTTCAGGCCAGGGCTAGGCAGTCACTTTAAACTAGATCTAGATAGCTTCTTTAGTCTAGGCTTTAGTAGCATTTTCAGGCTAGTCTTGGTCAGTCTTTTTAGGCCAGGGCTAGCCAGTCTCTTCAAGCTAGACCTAGATAGCTTCTTCAGGCTAGTCCTGATCAGTCTCTTCATTCCAGGGCTAGCCAGTCTCTTCAGGCTAGACCTAGGTACCTTCTTCAGGCTAGATCTGGTCATCCTCTTCAGGCCAGTTCTAGTCAGTCTCTTCAGACCTACTTAACCTTCTCACACTAGATCCTTTGATCTCTTCCCTGAAAAACCTGGAATCGTTGAAACCTGGATTCGATTTCCCGGTTCCCCAGGGATAATAAATTGCGTCCCGGTCGTATGCGAGATCTGAGAGCAAGATGAACGCCGGTAGCATTTAATGACCGGTGCATTAACGGTCGGCGGGCACGTGGTTAGCCGGCAAAGGGCGGAAGGGTGGGCGTCCCTTCTTATTAAAAGACGAATTAAAAGGTGCTCCATTAAAACTCCGCGGGTCGTTCTGCATTATTCATGCTGGCGGAGATCGCGAGGTCTTTGTGACCGATCGGCCGGCGTACCGAGACAATTTAATTATCCGCCCGCGAAACGTTCCGCCGGCGTTTAATTAAAGGGAAACGCGTGTACCGCGTGCGAGCTTCGACTTGAAAACGCCTCGAGAAACGCCGGCCACGGTCGAGGCGACTCGAGCCCTTCTTCAATCGTTTTTCCCGCGTTCATTCATCACGAAATATCTCATATTCGGTTTGCTCGCATTAATCTTGCCTCTGTACAATTTTTTTTGTTTCATTACCACGTTTCCAATCGAATTGCATTAAAACGTTGCATGGATTATCGCGAAATTCCATCGAGCGTAGAACAGTTAATAACTAATTAACTCGTCTAGCTGAGCCTCCAGCGGATGTAACGATTTTTCCATTAAAAAAAAAAATCCGCTGAATTTCTGCAGTTCCACCGCTGCGAATATTCGAGGATAAGCGAACCATTCGAAATAACTGAAAACTTCGGTCGACAAAAAAAAAAAAAAGAGGAAAAATAAACGGCACGAGAAAAATCGAGCGATTATTAAAAATCGCGAAAAATTACATGTTCCCCGCTGTGATTTTCGGGTGAATTCCGCGGGCGCGGAATTCCGATCGAAACGAAATAAACAGCGAGCTGTCAGAGCCGATAAAAAAAAAGAGCGCAACGGTAAATTCGCGCCCGGCCGTCGGTCGGTTGCATTACATTTTCGACGAATTCACCGTGACAGAAAATATGTACGTACGTACAGGAAATTCCAGGCGGGGCGCCGCGCCGCGTCCCGCAACGCGACGCCCTTACTCGGCGATTTCCACTGCCACCGCGTCACTCCGATTCGGACGCGTATAATCGCCCGGCCAACGACTATCTTTGCGGCCGTCCCGCGAAACGGATTACACCGGACGTCAAACAGAATTTTCAGGCCACGCCGCGGTTTCGTTTTAACTACGCTCCGAAAACGGTCCCGCTAATGGCCAAAGCAAACGACCCGTTTCACGTGATCACGCTTGCGTTTCTATTATTTTATAAACAGGAATTTTTACAGGACGATTTTTGTAATAGATCTAAGGTGCGTTTTGGAACAGAATAAATATCTCAAGTTTGTATAAAATTGTTCTGATGACATTTTGTAGTAAATGTTTTTTTTATTAACTGTTCAGTGAACATTATTAAATTTTGTGTATTAATTAATTACATAGTGTTTACTGTATACAGAAAAAAATTGAAGTTTCTGGCAACGTTTTTTCAAGGTTTAAATAGGATTCGAAGTGGAATTTTATGAATTCTCCATAAGAAGTGTTAAAATGTGCAAACTTGAAATTGCTATAATTTTTAAACGATGAAGCGAATCGAACCCGAACTTCGATAATTGCTTTAATATAGTGAAAATTATCTTTTGTTAACGTTTCAAGAATTTGTGAACGTTTTTATATACCTCGAGAACATCCTTAAATAAAATGTTAAATTAAATGCGACTTATTCTGGTATGGTGATCAGCTGACAGGAATCTCTGGGCGAGGGAAAAGAATGGATCGTTCCATCTTCTCATAAGAAGTAAGACCAGTTCATAAGCTTCCGGTTTGGCCGGCTTACTTTACGCCGTCGTATATCCTTCGCCCGGGGCGTTATCGCGCGACGCTAGGATTATTCCGTGAGAGAATCCAGCGGAACTTTGCTTATGACCGTACGTGTCTGAATGCCCGAAAGATACGTGGAATCCTTAACGCCCTCCCTCTCCCCCTCCGCCGTCGCTGCTGCCGTTCGCCTCCGAAGAACGGCGTCGCCGTAACAAGGTGGCAATTAAAACGATAACGCGCGGGGCGTGGGAATTTTCACGGGATCCGTTGCGGACCGACGTCTAATAATCTCCCGGTAGATAAGTGGCGCGTGAAACAGGAGCAGCTCTAATTAAAACATTCCTACTACTTCCGCGCCCGATTCCGCGAATTTATAACGACGCTTCACTCGTTTTCTCCTCCCGCCGTTGCGGATGTATCGAAAAGTCTTTTTGATTGATTGATCGACGGGTTGATAGTTTTTTTTGATTGATATACAAATACCAGGATTCGGTCGCTTGAGCCGATAAATTTCCACTGGCTTCCCTTGTCACCGTTCGCGGATAGAGGACATCTCTCAAAAAGCATCCACCAGGTACACCGACTTTACGTACTATATATATAACTATTCATCGATTATTGAATTAAGTATGCTTAAAAGAGCCAGAATCGTCAGATTAAACAAAATCGGTACCATAAATGACCGTCGGTGCCTCATAACGACCTCAGGACTCTTTGCGCAGTTAATGTCCGAAACGGACAGAAGTGTCGTGACTGTTTTCGGTGTAGGACGTGCGGAGGTTCTACGGGGCTTGGGAATCAGTGATGCAAAGTTCCGTGAGGCGTTCTTACTCCTCTTATTCTCGCTGGATGAAGGCGACCGTTTGTTACTCGACGCCGCCTTTGTCACGGAGTTTCGCGCATCCTTAGACCGGGGCTCAAATTCCCCGGAAGACGGTGCTCCATTTGCAGCCAACACCGTTTCAATATTCCCACCCTCCCCCTCCCTCCCCCGTTCGGCGTTCTTTCTGACTCGTCGCGCCCCGATCGATTCACCCTCAACGTTCAACGCAGCGGCGGCTACGTTTTTGTCACCCGACGCTCGGTTCTTAAACAAGTTCCATTGATCCCACTCCCTGGCCGAGAAAAGAATCCGCTTGATGAGTTAATGTAGATACATGTAACTCGTTTACAGGGTGTTCCAAGAAAAGTAGAGGGGTGATTCTGAACAGTAGTTTCTTTTGGCAAGATGAGGAGTGCGGTATAGTTTTTGAATTATTAACGGGAAACGTTGACCAATGGGAGGAAGAGTAGCCACTCCACAGCGTCGCGAGCCCCCACTCCCGTGACTCAACGCAAGACCCGACCAATAAGTCACCAGTAATTCTGAGAATTTTTATAGTGTTGCTACAATAAATTTCTGAAGCGCTATTTCAGTATTATACTTGTACATATTCTGACTGTGCACCAACAGGATTAGACAGAACCGCAACAGGGCTGGCAACGTTGAAGAGGGGGGACAGGGGGCCGGGCATTAATTCCAGAAAAGGCACAGTCTTGTTAGGTGGTCCGGTGGCACGCAGGTGAAATTGGTCGGCCGGTGTCGGCCGCAGCCAAATCTAATTTATACAACGGCGTGTAGAACCCGTCGGCCGCTCTCAATCTTTGGGCACGGTTAGCTGGATTACAAATCGTTCCGGTCGGCGACGCAGACGGTCGCGGGCGCCGGAAGCCGGACAGCGTTAACGCTTACGCTCGGCCCAGAAACCCACCGGGACCGGAAAGAACCCCTGGTTCCCGCGAACCAGCAGAACGACCGATGAACGTCTCTATTAATTAGTGCCTATGGCAACCCTCATCGATCTTCACGATTCTAACCATCTTCACACAGATTGTTGCAATATTTAATATCGATTTTGTTTATTGTTAAACAATCCTGATGCTAAACTAGCCTAAAATTGTCCAATTGTTTCTGGTTATCGCTGACAGGGGACATTTCTCAAAATGCATCCACTGTGTATATCAACTTTATGTATTATTTATATAACTGTTCATCGATTTTTGAGTTAAGTAAGCTTAAAAGAGCCAGAATCGTCAGTTTAAACGAAATTGGTAGCCTAAATGGCCGTCGGTACCTCATAATGTCCTCAGGACTCTTTGCGCAGTTAATGTCCGAAACAAAAGTGTAATACACTGACTTTATGTATTACATATATATCTGTTCATCGATTTTTGAGTTAAATAAGGTTAAAAGAGCCAGAATCGTCAGTTTAAACGAAATCGGTAGCCTAAATGGCCGTCGGTACCTCATAATGTCCTCAGGACTCTTTGCGCAGTTAATGTCCGAAACAAAAGTGTAATACACCGACTTTATGTATTACATATATATCTGTTCATCGATTTTTGAGTTAAATAAGGTTAAAAGAGCCAGAATCGTCAGTTTAAACAAAATCGGTAGCCTAAATGGCCGTCATTACCTCACAATGTCCTCAGGACTCTTTGCGCAGTTAAGGATGTTCTTGAGGTACAATCTGAGATAAAAGTACATAAAATTCGAAATTCGTCAATATATTAGCAATGAAGGCTATTTATCATGTATATTTTGTATTAAAAATATAGATTAATTCCGAAAGCTTTCGTTTAATTAGTGAATTGCTTCTCATACTGGCTTTTTCAAGTTTCCTCAAGAACATCCTTAATATACATTTTTCTGTTCAATGGAGGAAAGTCGTGAATTATGTCAGGACAGGCGCTGGATTAAAGGGGAACCACCCTTAAAACGTCGAAACTCATTATTTTTCATGCCGGTTATTTTTGAACCTAATCTCGGTCGACGGGGTAGTAATTCCGTTGTAATCAGTGAGTGACACTCGGTTAGGTTTGCCAGTTAGCGTTGCCGGGTTGACTTTTGACCGTCCGGCGGGCGGCATCACGGTCGTGGTCCCCGTGACCGCGATTGCAGCGTGCTCGTTCGCTGCAAATTGCTACGGAATAATATTACTGTCAGGTCGTGACTGCTGTATCAGAGTCGCGTGTACGACCGCGTGTGTTATCTTCCGCGCGGGAGATTATCGTTGCCGGGCATCTCCGATTTCGCCAGCATGCGAAGTCCGTAGCAAAATTTACCGCCGCCCCGCTTAACGTTTATTTACCGAGCCCGGCCACCAGATAGGGAAAAGACGAGCTCGTATAAAGACGTCATCGCGATAGCCTAACGAACGTCGACCGCCGAAGGTCGTCCCCGTTCCGCTGCGCTCATTCCACAGCGAAATAGTACAAATTTCCCTATAATTGTTTCTATAATTTCCCTATAAAAATTGCTGAATCGGACGACGGTCGCTTAATTCAGCAACACTGGACCATTTTCTTTTTTTTTTAGCACTTTTTATCGGTGTGAATAATTCGATTAAAGGAATGGCCCTCCGCTGGGAGGACATCAAATGGCCCGTTTAATTATTGGCCCGACGCGGGAAGATTCCGCGATCACCAGTTATAAATAAATATATTGTAAATGCAATCTCGCGTCGTTTAATTATAACACTCATTAACGCCGATACAATAACTGGGCATTATTGAACGGCCGCGATTGAAACGGTTCGTTACTCGGCCGTGAATAAATAATCGCGTCGTGAAAATTCAATTTCCTTCAATTTGCTCTGATTTCATTAAAGCCGGCCGCGGGAATCCATTATACAAGAATTACACGATTGGGTTGTTGCAAAATTACCGCCTCGCTCCTTCGGTAAAAAAAAAAGGGAGACGGAGGAACGAATTGTCCCTCGGAAACGTTCGGCCATCTTTTTTTTTTTCTACTTTTGACCGTTCGGGCTTAAATAGAACGCGACTTTATGAACCTGCTCGTTTTATTATACACGACGTCGTCGGGAACGAGCTGCAAACGACGATTTAATAAATTCCCGGGTAAGGAGAGCCCCGGAAGTAACATTTATAACCGAGTATCGAGCGTGCAGATTAAATTGTCTGCCGGCAATGAACTTTCCACAAAAGCCGGCAACTCGCTGCGGGCTGCAGATGAAGTAATTGTTAACTCGCCGGACAACTTTTCTTACCCGCGACGTATTGGAAAATTTGTAACTACTTCTCGCTGACGCAATTAGCTCAGACCACGCAGCTGCGACGTCCCGAGCGCGAGCCACTTGGAAACATCTGAAGATCCCTGGATATTTGCTGTAACAAGAGTTGTATCATTGTAACAGGCATTGTGTCATTTACAAGAGACGAAACTTATGAGGAGTCCATGAAATTGTCACTTGGTGTGGCAGGTTTTGTGTCGTTCGTTGTAACAAGCGTTGTGTCATTTCCTGTAACAAGCTTTGTGTCATTTGCTGTAACAGGCATTGTGTCATTCACAAGGGACGAAACTTCTGAAGAATCCATGAAATTGTCACTTGGTGTAGCAAGTTTTGTGTCGTTCGTTGTAACAAGCGTTGTGTCATTTCCTGTAACAAGCTTTGTGTCATTTGCTGTGACAGGCATTGTGTCATTCACAAGGGACGAACTTTTGAAGAATCCATGAAATTGTCACTTGGTGTAGCAAGTTTTGTGGCATTCATTGTAACAAGCGTTGTGTCATTTGCTGTAACAAGCTTTGTGTCATTTTCTGTAACAAGCGTTGTGTCATTTTCTGTAACAAGCATTGTGTCATTCACAAGGGAGGAAACATCTGAAGAATCCATGAAATTGTCACTTGGTGTAAGAAAGTGTTATATCATTCATTGTAAAAACCGTGATTCTAGTTATACGAAGTCTTGAAATTCACAATACTTATGAATTTTTATTTATATAAATAATCGATGGATCGATTTGGAAAAATTCTCACGTATAGTACTCGTCTAGTAGAATGTCTCCTAATTTTTTCATTAATTTTCGTCCACTAGACGCTGAGAAATTAATTCCCAAAGAAATCAAAAATCGTAATTCTAGTTCTACGAAGTCTTGAAATTCGCAACACTCATGAATTTTTATTTATATAAATAATCGATGGATCGATTTGGAAAAATTCTCACGTATAGTACTCGTCTAGTAGAATGTCTCCTAATTTTTTCATTAATTTTCGTCCACTAGACGCTGAGAAATTAATTCTCAAAGAAATCAAAAATCGTAATTCTAGTTCTACGAAGTCTTGAAATTCGCAACACTCATGAATTTTTATTTATATAAATAATCGATGGATCGATTTGGAAAAATTCTCACGTATAGTACTCGTTTAGTACTACATCCCCTAATTTTTTCATTAATTTTCGTTCACTAGTCGCTGAGAAATTAATTCCCAAAGATATCAAAAATCGTAATTGTAGTTCTATGAAGTCTTGAAATTCGTAACACTCATGAATTTTTATTTATATAAATAATCGACGGATCGATTTGGAAAAATTCTCACGTATAGTACTCCTTTAGTACTACATCCCCTAATTTTTTCATTAATTTTCGTCCACTAGACGCTGAGAAATTAATTCCCAATGATATCAAAAGTCGAGATTCTTAATTATAACAAGCGTTGTGTCATTTGCTGTAACAAGCTTTGTGTCATTTGCCGTAACAAGTTTTGTATCATTTCCTGTAACAATTGTGTCAATTCCTAACAGGCATTGTGTCATTTCTTGTATCAAGCATTGTGTCATTTCCTGTAACAAGCTTTGTCTCAATTCCTGTAACAAGCTTTGTGTCATTTCCTGTAACAATTGTGTCATTTCCTGTAACAATTGTGTCAATTCCTGTAACAGGCATTGTGTCATTTCCTGTAACAAGCTGTGTACCATTTCGTGTATCAATCTTTGTGCCATTTCCTGTAACAAGCATTGTACCACTTGCTGTACCAAGTCTCCACGTCCACCAACTCAACATTAGAAAAGGTAGCCAACTCTCTGAGGAATAATCAATCAATTGGACGTGTAGCGATGACAGGCATAATTTGCAATGCCATTAGTTAGGCCTTAGCCACAACAATGGGGTAATTTGAATGTATCAATTCGGCGTTGACAGAATTAAGCATTCATTGTTCAGTTTCAGTTTAGACAACGGGTAAAGACCTGCGTCCAGGAGACGGCAAACGCTACGATATGACAAGCCCTCTCTCTCTCTATCTCTCTCTCGCTCTCCGGAGAGACAGAGAGAGAGATAGAGAGAGGGAAATTGGAGGACCGTGTAAATGCATGTACATTGTGAGTGCACGCGCGATGAGCTTGTAGTTAGTCGTCGCGGCGTCATTATTAGCATAGCCGGCTTATGCGTCCAGAATCCGCGGTGACAAATGGTCCCCCGGCAGACGGAACGAACCGAAAGCAATTTGCGTCGACGAGTTTCCCCGACGCGGCCCGAAAAACGTTACACGCCTCTCCGCCGTCCGTCGTGATACTCGCGCGACGCAAACATCGTCGCTCAGTATTAACGGTTTGCCTCAAGTATTACATCAACTATTAACGCTTCAGGGGTTATCAACGCAATAAAGGATGACGGACTCTGAATAGGACCCGTAGAATCGTGGCGGGTTCTTAGACGAGCGAGTCGGCGATGAGTAGTATTAATCCAGCTAAAAGGATGAGGATCGTTGCTCGGAGAGAGGAAACAGGTCCGTAGGTACAGCGGGAGTCATTGTCTCGGGGTATTAGAAGATCGGATCAGCCGGGAATAAAGGGAAGTTTTCTTAGCCGACGCCCGAGAAATATTACCCTTTATCACATCCGGCTGCGATCATTGCCGACCTGGGGGAGAATAACCCAGAGAGAGAGAGGGAGAGAGAGAGAGAGAGAGAGAGAGAGGGAGAGACGGGTTCGATCCCCCTTTCAATCTCCTGATGGGACAATTTCCTTCGAAACGGCGAATGATCAGCCAATATCTATTTCTGTACCTTTTTCTGGCCGCCGACCTATTTCTATTAGCCATTTATGGTCGATGAGTTACTTTATGTAGTTCCATTGATCCCGGCCCCCGCCTATCACCGCCCGCTCGGATAAGAAATCCCCCCAACCCCCCCACATTGTTATCTCGGAGCCCGGGGGCGAGACGCACCCGCGCACAATCTAATCTACGGAAAAGGAACAAACGGACCCTGCGTGGAACCTAAGCTTGTTTTCCCGTCTAAACTCTATTTTTCAGAACTACCATCGCACAAAACTGATTTCGCCCAGACATACTCGGTTATAGGGCCTCAGGAATTCGATGACCGTCCAATCGCATCACGTGGAAACGTCTTGCTAATGTCTGAGTACAAGATTCTGTGATAGGCGTCTTCAGGATCCTTGAAAGTCCTGACAAGGTGTAATCAGGTTAGGCTTCAATAATTATGGTTGGCAGCCATGGTGGCAAGTTTTCATTCGAGAAAAGATGAAGTAGGTTAGGTTAAGCAGTCGATAAGGAAGGATTAATTTATAGACTCCTGTGGAACCTTAAGGATGTTCTGGTGGTACAATCGGAGACAAAAGTACATAAGATTCGAAATTCGTCAATATATTGGCAATGAAGACTATTTATGATGCATATTTTTTTTTATACCTCCAGAACATCCTTAAGAAAATTCAATGGCTATAATGGACGAAGACTCATCGGGTTTCAGATTTCATTTATTAAAATCCTGAGCCCCGTCACACGGTTAACGTCGCGCAAAGTGACACATCAAGCTAGCGCTACGGCGACGGTCAGTGTAAACAGAAATTTTAATTAGCCGCGGCTGGCGGGCCACGAGAAAATGAGATTTTGTTGCCCCATAAGCGCTATCGCGGTAATTAGAAAAACGAGGAACCGTGCCGGTTCCGACTATTAACGCCGGATTTAGCTGCTACCAGGAAATGAAAAGATGCCCGAAACTACGTCCCTCTGATGCTGTATTACGTGAAATAAATTCGCAGATTGAACTGGGACACTAATACCCCATAACCGACCTGTTCCTTCGTTTCGTGCTGGAAAAAGTGAGAGGAAACTAGAAGTAGAGTTAATTATGTAGACTCTGCCTCGTCTACGGAGAATCCTTCAACTCGACTCTAATCCTCCTATGGACTTTTTAATTATTAACCACTTCCGGAAGTTCTGTATCCCAGAAGTTCGTTACACACAGTGTTCACGTATGGAGTTTCATTAAGCTGAGAATATTCATATTGTAGCCTCGTAAGGAGGGTCCATTATGAAAGTCGATCGTCGTCGTTCCCTGTACAGGCAGCAATAGCTGAGCCGGATGGGATTCGGTTTATAAACGGGGAAAAGCTTGGAAACTGCCGCGGCATCAGTCTGCGGGATTAGGCGTGTCCCGTGGATCTAATGTAAAACGATGACGCAGATACTAGAACTACATGTCCCCCACTTCGATTTAGTCCACAGTCCATGAAATAACCAATTGCTAACAAAAATGGCCACATGGGCCTTTCATTAGAACCGGACCTCTAGAGTTGATTGACGCAATCCCATATTTCCACCAGTCTTCTAATCAATTTATGCTACGTAGTACGTAAATGGTAGTGAAAAATGGAGGCTTGTTACAAATCAGTTTTCATCGCTCACCGCGCTAATCCCGATTAAATCTCGCGCTCCGTTTTGTCGTTCCTCCCAAGTCGGAGACATTAGTTTCGCCGCATCCCGTGCGGAATCGCGGATGCTGATGATGATTGCCGTTCATAAGCGATCGCTCGGAATTATAGACTCCGGCAGGTATAAATTATAACGCGCAATACGGATTTAACCTGAATCGGGGCTCCTTTGTCCTCAGCGAAAGAGCTGAAGACTCGCCGGGGGGCCAATTTGCCAACCTGATAGGAATTATCGACGGCTGTCACGTGTCGGGCTCTCGTAACACAGATTGAAATTATCATCGAGTCATGAAATTAGAACGTTGCATAATGGCACCGGATAACGAGAGGGAGAGACCTCTCTCTTGCGATTAGGCGGACGAGATCGTAAAGACAATGGGCCGTACTCGATTCGCCGGTTTATTCCTGCGACCGGACCGCAATTAACGAGATATAACGCGGTTACGACGAATCGATTCTACCCGGTCGGCGTAATTACTCTTCGAAAATAAGAATCACCGATCGTTTATCCCCGACCCACTCCCTCTCTGTCGATTATGAAACTTTCGCTAGCGGTAATTCTCTTAATGAGAATCGGTGATTGTCGCCGCGGCCACGTGCGCCGACGGCGTGATCGATCGCCGTCATCGATCCGGCTAATTACCGGTAATTACGAAAGGAACGTGAATACGCCGCGGTAATTATTATTTCAACCACTATTAATATCGTATTGATTAGTGTTTTAAACGTCCTGTTATTTAAACGAACGATTCTCATTGTTTTCGCGTCAAATACTACAATGATTATTACAAAAGTAAATAAAAAATGGCCGTGTCCACTTAAGGATGTTCTGGAGGTATAAAATAACGTTTAGAAACTCTTGAAACGTTAACAAAACATATTTTTTACTATATTAAAGGAATTATCAAAGTTTGGGTTCGATTCACTTCATCGTTTAAAAATTATAGAAATTTCAAGTATTTTAACAGTTTTTAAGATTGTATCTCCAGAACGTCCTTAAGAATTCACGCAGTGCGTAGTTTAAAGTCGATGAAAAACAGGAATTGATGGGTGCCGTCAGGGATAGGGGTCGAATCAATAGGATCGGCCGGGCGTACGCTCGGCTGTGGGTCACGGGGTCAACGATCCACCCCTTGACGCTTGATTCGTGGACGGAGTTAATCGGCCGGGATATGATATAAGTTTTACCTAAGGGGGACAGAGGTTTATTACCGGCCGATTGGCCCTATCGGCAAACTTGCGGGGGTGGCTCCTCGTTAAGAACGGATGCCTACAGGGGAGGGGTTCGATTATCAAGGAAAAAGTGGATCCGAAGCTCTACCTCTGACCCTCCTGACTTCCTGCCATTCCATTCTTTAACAAGCTTCCATTTTTATGGCCGTCTAATAATAATTACGCAGAATGTCACAAAAATGGCACCAATTTCCTTATTTCCTACATTTCGTCCACTAATTTGGCATCAAGACCAGCTGATCTGACAAATAAGCCTGAATCTCGGTGAGATTGTTTAAACGAAATGTATTAACATGTGAATTCGTTGAAATTCTTAGCGGGGACGTTGGGAACGAGTCCTCGCGGCTGCAGGGAGGGTTTATTAATTAACAGCAACAACAATGCCCGGCCGGTACCCTAATTTCGGCTACGGTTGACACACGACGACGTACCATGCCAACTGCGTCATAATACCGGGGAACTACTTGCGCAAACACTTAGGGTGATCCCGGGGAGCGTATCGTTTGTTTAGCTACATTCTCGTGCACCGTTGCGCACGCTGCCTGAGAGAGGACTGTGGCGAGCCCGCATGTTACGCGCTGAAAATACATCCACTCGGATGTACGCACGTCCGCGTCCGGTCTCACGTTGCAAATTGCGGAACGAGACGTTGTAAGAATACGCAGAATGGTCCAACGGGGATGTTCACGGTCTGTGAACTGCTGTATTAGAATTATTGTGTCAATCTTGGGAGGGTGGATCAGGTGTTCAGGTACTCAAGACAATTCTGACCTACAGGACATGTGGGAAGTCAATCTTGCTAAGACTCACAAATGGCCAACTCGTTTTCCCTACTTTAACAGCTAGTACAGAAGTCATACTAACTTGGCAGACCATAATAGGGTCATTCTTTTAAAACATACCTATGCTTCATGTCACAGTCGTGTCACCCAAACCATTTCGCCATTTTTGTCCTCAACAAACATTCTTTTTAGAAATATACCCTTTTTTTATTCGTCTTGTAAATGGTTTTAATCGACTAGAAGCGAGTTGCGTTCGTTTGCGAGTTGCTTTCTGCGCTAAGTAGGTCCGCTGCGCGGCGATCATCGGGTTTCATTAAATATTATAAATCACTGTTCGCGGAGCGGCGGCGGCCGGCGCGACGGTAACCTGCGGCGGGTCGGATACTACCGTTTGATTTGAGTAACCGCGTCCATTTATCTTCCTCCCCGCGCGAGGCGAACACGCTACATTTGCACGGCGCGCCGGTTTACTCGACCGGGGATATAATGAACAAAAAAAGGTAGTAGGGCACCGCGGAAAAAAGCGGACCGACGATGTATTTTAATGCCGGGCGCCGCCGATCCGATCCGCGCGATCCGAGGAAACAAATTGATTTTCCTCCAGACGCGCCATTTGCAACTTAGATGAGCCGGACGCGCCGCCGCTGGCTCGTTACGAAAATGGCCACGGGTCCATCCGTTACCGACGTCTTCAAGTCTGGATGGATTCGATCGATTTTCTAGACAACTTTCTATTTTATTTCGACGTGCCAAGATCCAGACGAAGTCACTGTGTTAATACAAAGCCAGAAGTTGAGCTTTGGCCATTTTTTCAGAAGAAATTAGTGGGTCTTTTTGAGATCTTTTTTCCTAGCCTTTACGTGCTTTTTTCTATGCGTTATTCACTTAGCCACTGTTTTTACTGTCTGAAGGGCTAAACTAGCCTAAAGTTGTCCAATTGTTAATCATCAATTTTTAAACGATCAAGTGAATCGAACCCAAACTTTGATAATTGCTTTAATACAGTAAAAACTATGTTTTGTTAACGTTTCAAGAATTTCTGAACATTTTTATATACCTCCAGAACATCCTTAATATACATTTTTCTTGTTTAAAAAAAAAACAAAAAATGATTTTTAATGTATGGTTTCTTAATAAATAAAAATCTTGTATTTTTAGTTTTGAGCTTTGTTTTGACTTATACTGGGCAACAACTACCTTAATCTGCGACACCGAATTTTGTAACTCGCCTGATCGATCCCGGAATACCGGGCCGCTTCACGCGGGGATTCCCCCGCTGTTCATTAGTCCACTCGCCCACCAGGCCGGGTAACAGTGATCCAATTCCATTTTCATTTTTCCGTTTTTTCGATACCCGATTCACGCGTGTCCGCGGCGCGTTTCTACCTAAAGAGGCATTAAACCAACGCCGGCCCGTTTAATTTCACTTTTTTCCCCCTTATTTTTCGTCGGGCATTTATTACCAGCGAATGCGCAGAGGGCCGGCCGGTCGGCCGGTATCTGATCGTCGTTCAAATCTCGCTTTACAAAGAGTTTTCAATTTATATGCGCGGGCCTCGGTGTATATCTGATGAATAAGCGAGCGCGGATTACTCGGCCGTTAATTCCTGGAAAAATAAAAGCAGAGGCGGCCGGAGTTGCCCGTCGCCCGGTTCCATGAATTCGTGAGTGGCTTCTCGCCACCGGTCGTTGTCACCGATACATTTTCGATTGACGTCCGGATGTAAACACCATCCCTCGATGCTCAAGGCGCCCTCGTTCCATTCCAAATACGCCTCTCACACGGTCCTAACTGTTTCACCTCACGTTCCCTCATATTTTATGAAAACCCGCCTGAAGCTAGCGGAATTATTATAGAAATATAAGCTAGAATATTGTTATATTATGTAACAGGCTCAAATAAGCTAGTCTAACCTTTTTTTGTTGAAATCCTGAAGATTTGCAACTATTGAAACCTATTCGGAGGACCGAGGATTGATAAAAAGCACGTAACTGGTGCCCCTGTGACAGGCAACCCGCCCAAAACCTAACCTAATTTGACACCTATCTAATTTCACTATAATTCTATATAATAATACATTTTCTATACCAATTTCTGAATTGTTCCACTCAATAATTGGTGTGTCAGTCTGGAGGAACTAAAAAAGCACGTAACTGGTGCCCCTGTGACAGGCAACCCGCCCAAAACCTAACCTAATTTGACACCCATCTAATTTCACTATAATTCTATATAATATTACATTTTCTCTACCAATTTCTGAATTGTTCCACTCAATAATTGGTGTGTCAGTCTGGTGGGACGTTAACCCGGAACGGCACCACGCGACGGATTGGAGGGGGGAACGTAATCCATTAGGTCCGCGGATTGGAGGAGGCGAAATGTGGCGCGCGCCGCGAAGTATATTACGCGGTAACGACAATAGCGTGAAACGACTTCGACAAACGAGCAACCGCAATCTGGCTAAAAAATATGAACAATGACACACTTTCCGGGACCGTCACCAATCGGGTGCTGCGTCGCGTCGGTTCGCCGGGACCCATTCGCGAAAATTGCCGCGAGTCCTCTCCGACCGCAGCAACCCGCGTTGCCGCATTTTCCGCCGCCAGACCGTAAACAAAACAGTTTCGCGCATTCCCGATTGTGTTCCTTGCCAATCGAAATCCTCGCCTCGCCGTCCCCGTCCGTCGCGCAATCCATTTTCGGTTCACACAGATCGAAAAACAGTTTCATACCTCGGAGGATCGGTTGGAAATAAGTTAAAAATTCGTCGATTTTCGAGTCAATGATTTTGAGGATCGAAGTGATAGAAATTGCGGACACGTGTGAGGAGAGTGGAAAAAATAAATTCTAGGGAATTTATTCGGGCGGCGAGCAGAAATACGTTCGATCCCTCGTGGAGACGCGTCTCGCGTTTTATGGTAGAAACAAGACGTATTGGGCGACGGGAGGCAGATAGCGGCGGCGCGGGCGGAAAGAAGGATGTTCCGACAGGGAAGAATTTCATAACTTCTTAATTGCACATACCACTAGCGGCGCTCATTTACATTTATATATCGCATTCCAATAGGTCGACGCCCGGCATGCGCCTATATTTTTCCGCTCGCGTTTCACCCGGAGAATTTTTCACTCCCTCCTCGGCTCGCTTTTTCCCGGGAAAACGTTGATCGCGTTTACAGATCGCGGCCCGACGACTGTCTCGGACGTATTAATCCTAGAGCGATTAGAACGACTGTAAGCAGTTTCAGCCTGAAATTATTCAACCTGTTAAAACGATCATTAGGGTCACACTCGCGTTTCGAGGAACGCGAACCTCCGAAGATTAATGATTTGTTTAACTGATTACGCCGGCGATTTATACCGTCGCGGGTGCTTATTATCCCGGGGAATTAATACCGGGCCATCACGTGCGGATGTGGCACATACCTTTTCTCGTAAGCCACTTCCTGGTTCGCTAATCGAGGATTAGTAATCCTGTCTGGATAGCGGCAGAAAAATGTTTCTAGGAAAAAGGCTTTTGCAATTGAAAGTGTCGCTGGTTGTGGTAGTTCTGTCCCTGAGTCGTTAGGAATAATGTATGTATTGTACGATTGCAGCTTCATTCAGAAAAGCCACATTCTATGTTGTCCATTTCTTTGATATACTTTGCCCAGCTCAGTGATACTGACTGTAGTGACCCAATCTAGCTTAAGTTACCTGGAACTGACCTAATCTAACATAAATTATAGTTTTTTTCAGTCGTACACCTCCAGGATTGCAGCCTCAGTGATAAATACCACAAGATGGACCACTTACCTGATCTGTTTCAACAATATCCTTCGTCTAAATCGTCAACACTGACTATATCGACTCAACCCAGGTTAAGTTACCTGGAACTGACCCAATCTAACCCAAACTATACTTTCTTTTAGTCATACACCTCCAGGATTGCAGTCTCATTGACAGAAAATGCAAAAATGGACCACATATTCAACGATTCCGATCTGTTTCCTCGATGTCCTTCGCCTAAATCATCAACACTGACTATATCGACCTAACACAGCTTAAGTTACCTGGAACTGACCTAATCTGAGCCAAATAATACTTTCTTTCTATCTTAAACCTCCAGGATTGCAGCTTCATTGACAGACACCACAAAAATCGACCATTTATTCAACAATTCTGATCTGTTTCCTCGATATCCTTCGCCTAAATCATCAACACTGACTATATCGACTTAACACAGCTTAAGCTACCTGGAACTGACCCAATCTGACCCAAATAATACTTTCTTTCAGTCTTACACCTCCAGGATTGCGGCCTCATCGACAAACACCAAAAAATTCTCCACTTATTCAACGATTCCGATCTGTTTCCTCGATATCCTTCGCCTAAATCATC